>CAXIVM010001253.1:0-21716 GCA_964035705.1 Porites rus
TGATGATGATGATGATGATGATGATGATGATGATGATGATGATGATGATGATGATGATGATGATGATGATGATGATGATGATGATGATGATGATGATGATGATGATGATGATGATGATGATGATGATGATGATGATGATGACGATGATGATGATGATTTTGTAATGTATAAATATCATCTATACACTGTGAGATTCACAACGTGGAATCGCTGGAAAGTGCTTGGAAGATCGTCCCCAATAGGTCATTCACATAAAACAACACCGGTTCACCATGCCCCACATCACCGGTTCACGCGCCGAACGACGAACTCCGACGTCGACTTCTCTCCTGAGCTCTCCGTTGGTTCCGGCGATTCCGCCGCGTCTCTTCTTCGCGTGCCATCAGCTTTTGGAGACACCTCGGAATTCCGATTGAGGCTTTCATGGGTATCCCAGACACGACCCGTCTGGGACTGCCATAGGACTGCCGATCAGGCCAGGGGTGGTTTGGGGGGCCAATTGATCGGCATATATGGCAGTCCCATGGAGTGTATATACCCTAGAAGTCCAAAGACTATATTTTGACCGGCTGAAGTAAAGGAAGTTCCCTTTCAGGTCCCGTAAAGACCATTCTTTTTATAGTCTTTGACTCCCAGGGTATAGGTATATAGCTGGTCGATAGATTGTGTTTTTTCGCTGCGGGTCGCCAGACCTTGATTGAACGGAGTGGAACATCTGGTTGTACTCCCCCCGCCAAAGAAAACGGACCACATGGATCCTGAGAATTGACCCGTGGCTTTCGACCAGTGGGTTTTGAGGTTTTCATGGTAGTCTCCAGAGTAGTGGTCGATCTTCCCTTGCTTACAGCCCTGGAGATCCACATACTTCTCAGGTAAGGTACGGCTGGACCCGACCTTTTGGCACCGTCTCATGTCTCAGTGGCCCAAAATCACCGGAAACCGTACCAGGTTGGAGTACGGGTGCCAGGTGGATCGTTAGGGCCGTAGTAGGGCACCTATATACTTGCGCAAATTCCCTAGGGATCCAGTCGTACCTTCTCAGGTTAGGTACGACTGGACCCTCCAAACCTACAGTGTCGAACACATCACCTTCTGTGAAGGTACTTGGATCCTTAGGGATTATTGCAAATCACTGGATTTTCCAGAATTTACTTGATATGCATGGGGCTGGGATGGAGGGGACTGCCACGGACTGCTGCGACTGGTACATTCCCCCATCCCCTTTCGGTTGTAGTCGTATAGCTTCCCTTTGCTTTGTATTACAATGAAGTAGGATTCGTTATGTTTGAGGCCCTTTTCGTTTTATTTGGGGGTCGGCACCAACAGTTGTGTGGCTGTGAAATAGCTGTGGGGCTAAAGGAGGCATGGTAGATCGCCGTGCATATTTTCGGGGCCTTGCACGTCAAGCTCCAAAGGGAGCTTGTGTGGCCCCGGAATCTTTGTGCCATGTGGTCAGCTTTGATCTACCTGGTGTGCTCAGATTCCAAGCTGCAGGGTTAAGGTCATATGTTCAGCCCCGACCTGTGGCCAAGAAACGACCGAACTACAACAATAGCAGAAGACGCTTCTATGCGAAGGAACATCGTAAACACCAGCACCTTGATTTCTTTTAGTTCTTTATTGAAGGTTTCTTCCTTGGCCATCGATGTGTGTGTGTGTGTGTGGGGGGACCGGGCCTCAATCTGAGGCAACGTGAAAATGGGTTGGATGAGTCCAGAGTTCGAGCATTGATCGTTCGAGCATGTCGATGCCACCGGGGCAAATGCTTTGAGTCATTGCGGGGGGACGTCAATGATGTCATGGCTTTCATGAAGTCCTTTTGGTCTTTGGAGAAACCATCTCAGGATGCATATGTGATAGCCTGAGCTATTTGTGATACTGTTTTGCTCAGTCTCTCATGTTTGGCATTGAGTGACATTTGTTTTGTGGCACCGAGATCTTTGAAGTGGTCGGCAAAGCTTCCAAGGGAAACCGATCCTGGCGATTCTTGGGAAAAATCATGTCGCCAAAGTGTGTGGCGTCTGTTATGGGGATCCGATCTGGACGATTCCTGTCAGCTGGCAGTGGCAAACTTGACCTCCGGTATGGATGCTTCGGTGCAGCCACTCAGAGGTGAACATTTACAAACAATCAACTAGAAGTCAGAAGGCAGAGTTTAAGAGGACCATTGGTGAAGCTCTGGGTAGGTCATGTCACATGCTGATGCGGTGCTCAGGTGATCAAGAGGAAACCAATCAAATATATGAAGCTGGACAAGTACTTTCTCCAGCTTTACATCGGAGCAGGGGGTATGTTGCCAGACAGGTTTCCTGACAGCGGTTCACTCTTGGGCCAATAGATGCCAATAGCTGTTTCAATTCGTCTTGAATGATGATAGTCTCTAAGGTTCAGTCGATGTGCTCGATCTCGAGAAATTGCACCAGGCAGCCCTGATTTGGAGGTTGCATTCACTCGCAAACGGTCAGCTAATGCAGCACCAGTTGGAAACTAGAGTGCATCTAGAAGGCTCTTGCCGTGAGGGGAAACAATGGGTCCATTGTAGAATGCTCCTCTGGGCCAAGGAGTGGAGGATGATGATGATGACTTTGGATTTGATACATCATGGGAGGTGCCCCCAGAGCCAATTGAACGAGATATGGAGTTGAAGCTGCACGTATTGGGCTTCAAGTCGTTGTGGAGCCAGTCCATCTCTTAGAATCAATTTGACATTGTTGCGCAGAAAGGGTTTGGTTTTGGGTGTTCAGATGTTCTGCAATGTGCCCTTTTCCAGGATTGTTGATACAAATTGGGGCCAAGATCCGAGTCAGCTTCCCACACGATACTTACCACCCGGCAATTTGAAATTGCTCCATGCACAATGTGGCTTCAATGTGTCGTTCCTTGCTAGAAGCAATCCTCATCTTGCTAACCAAAAGTCATGGTACTGGTACACTCTCTGCGCAATGCATTGCTTAGGTATGGGCACTTTGCCCGACGCTACACGACAAAGTGGTGCAATTTATTGCGCTTCTCATGTCCGACTGGATTCCCCGAGTGCGATGACTGTGTGGCTTACAAAACTGCATTCGAAGAGAGCACTGAAACTTTGCTCTAATGGTGAAGGTGCCATACTTGCTCTTTTGAGAACTTAGTTGCGACACCATGAGGACCCAGTTGACAAGTATGTGCTGGCCAAAAAATACAAGGGCCATTTAGATGCAGTGGCAGCCGACCGTTGTCTTGAGTCTTCGCTTCAGGAGGGGAACTGTAAAGTTGCTTGTGCTTACTCATATTCCACATCTTTCTCGTTGTTCCAACCTGCATCAGGCAAGTGATCCATGGAAGAATTGATGACTGCCTTCTGCTGACAACAGTTTTCACCAGCATTTGATGTCTTGCATCAGACATGAGATGTTGGAAGTCTGTTGTTGATTTCTGAGGATGGCATGGACCAGTCAAAATGGTGCCTACCTCGAGTTCGACATTTAACAAAAGCCCTACAGCCTCTGGAGAGGCCACGCGTCAAACTACAGGGCTGCTGGGCACACAATGTGTGCTTAGCGCTCCATGTGGTGGAGGTCAGGCAAGGCAGTGATTCGACCATGGTGATCGAGTCGCTTTGCAAAACACTGGAGATGGTGCATGACAAGCTTGGATCCAAAATGCCCAAAAAGGTTCTGATTTGGGTTTCTTGTCAAGACATTGTATGTTCAGCATCAGGCAATGTATTGCCCTAATGTCGTATATCGTCTCATCCGAGGCAGATAACTGCCCAAGGGAGAACAAGAACCAGTATATGTTGAAGATGCTGTCGTGGATGCTGCTTCAAAAAGGACTCGAACTTACAGGCTTGTTCTTTCATCGAGTGGGGCACACGCATGCCCACCTGGGTTATTTGGATGCAAACTGGTGACTGAACTATTGGTGTTGTGAACATGTAACTAAATTTGCTACATTGCTGAGATCAAATGTTCGGCCTTCTATCGAGAGCAATGAGATGGGTCGACTGCTTATCAGATCCGGCTGACATCTGTGAGAGTCTTGTGTGCACAAGGTTTGAAAAGGTCCCAAGAGGTTTTTTGATTACCATCGGTTCTGTCAGGAAAGTCACATACCTTTGCAGCAAGATAGATTTCCAAGCGTGGCTTGGGAGTGCCACCGTGGTGGTTGAAGAGCTGAAGACCACCAGAAACTGGAAGCAATGGTTCTTTGGACTGAATGCAGCTAACAAATCATTGCATCCAAAACTGTTGGCGATCCAAGGTTTGAGAAAATTCCTGTGACCCTCAGTGGAGGTCTCAGGGACGACTCTTCAGGCGCCCATGCTTTCATCTTTATGCGCAGAAAAGGCGGGACAGCACAGTCAATAAGGTGTTCCTTGAACTTGGTGGCGCTTGTTGAATTTGAAAAGTAGCTGACTGCTTGGGAGACATTCCTGGAAACATGAAGATCGTTGTGAACGGCCCTGGGAAGAACGATTTCGTTGAGTCGGCCAATGATGTGGTTTGCTGCGTCAAGCGCTATGCTTCAGACACAGGATTGAGTCAGGACCGTCAAGCTATTCAAGATGTATTTGCTTCGTTCCCATTTGTTTGGCAGGAGCCGTTGCTGGTTTTTCCTGCTGAGTATATGGAGTTGTTGGGCGATGTTCCTCAGGTACCGCGACCCCTGAAGACCTTTGACACTGATCGGAGGAAGAAACTTGTGCTTTTGGCAAACCTCATTTTGAGCAATGAGAACACTGAAAGTGCAGCTAGGACAGTGAGGTATTTGCTGGATCTTACAACACCCAACCCTGTTCCTGATCCGGTGCCTCCATTACGATGGCTTTCCACTAGAAGCCATGGGGAGTTTGATGCTTTGATCAATTTAGATGTGGGAGGATCTGCCGTAGGCAGGATCATCCCTCAAATGCAATTCACAGCGCGCATGAACAGACGAAGGGATGTGTAAAACAAACGACATCCAACTGTGTCTCACTCATTGTATTGTCAATGGCTGCCCAGTTCAGGAACTGATTGTTTAGCCCTTAAAAGCCGCTAGCTGATCAAACCAGGATAGATTAAGGCAAAAGGCTAGCTAGGGTAGTGAATTGTTCTTTCAAAGCCATGTCGAATGACGATGACAGGACCTTGAGTTTTTTTTTATCTGCTATTATATGAACAAACCGACTATACAAGAACAGTCACTAAGGGGCCTTCGTTGCAGGAATTGCTGCCCGTTGAAACGAGCACGCTCTGTGGACATGGTGGAACTGTCTACACCTGAACCTGGACCTTCCAAACGCAGGCTGTTCGAGTCGGAGGATGGGGTAAAAACTCACAGAAGGAGTATGAGTCTACTGCGTTTTGAAACCCAAGCCCCACAAGCTTCAGGACTGTGACTATGTTGAGAACCCGAAATTGGTGTGGTGGCAAGAACTACCAGACTCCCAGGCCTAAACAAATTCATGAAGGGGGCTTTGGGTTGGGCATCGCTGCAGGACCCAAACTATGTGTCACCGACACCAAAGGCCAGTATTTTTTTGGAATGCAGAGTCAAGTGGTGAAAACAAGTTGCGATCTTGCCAGTTCAAATCACAACAGCTTCATCAAAAAAACTCATGGTTCATGAGTCTCTGCGAGGCTCGCAATCAAGGACTTTCCGAAGGAACAAAGGCTGGCAAACAGCGTGTGAGAAAGACTGTCCTGCCACCAGCCGGCAGGCATTGAGGATCAATTTGATCTCTTGCGAAAAGATTTGTGAGGCCTGGAAACAAAACAAAGTGAATGAGTCATTCTTAAGGCTGTTTTTTCATGCGTGCCCTCGGATCTGCTCAGCTCCCTCACAGCAGGTCCACCGAATCCTGGACAAGCCTGGCAGCAACCCCGCCCTTAAGTTGATGGAGGTAGCTTCCTGTGCCTTACAGGGTGCGCAAATTCTTTGTGCCCTCAATGCTGGGTATGATGTGCCTTTGGGAACGCCAAAAGCTCAACGTACTCCTATTGGTCAAGCGACCAGAACTGGAGCCTAGTTTCTGCTACATTTAGTGTGTTTCTGAACGCAGGTAGCAAAATAAAAGGGTCGACCTCCGATAGATGAACACACCTTAGTCCTATGCGTGGCGTGTGATTAGCAGGAGTTGAAACCAATCAACCTCTAGAACAGCAGCCCCTTTTCAGCAGCGTGGAAAGTTCATTTCCGCAAGTACTCTTTCGATGAAGAGACTCGTCTCGTTCAGTGTTAGTTTCAACTGCCAGAATCAGAATATGAGATGTGTCTTCAAAGTTGAACCGCACACACATCCTTTGGGTGCGTTCGAACGACCCAGGACAGTTGTCAGTCTGCGGGATGCCGTCAAGCTGTTGAAACAAACATCATCGCCCACAAGGACAATTGAATCTATATGACATTGAGTCCAGTTTAGTTCTGTACCAGGACCGTTCGCAAACCTGCCTTGAAGAAAAAGCCCAGCAAGCCCCAGGTCAACCGTCCTTCGAAGCCAAGGATTGCACAGGGTGTTTCAAGTTTTGTTTGTTTCCAAGTCAACCTTGCTTGGATGGTGATTGGTGCAGGTTTTATTGCAAGACCAATGTGCCCATCGGTGGTCCTGAGCGTCCAAGAGGACCCAAGAATGTCAATGAGACCTTCAAGTGGGCATCTACTTACCTAGGGCGATTGTGCCACCACTTTGGACGTGCCAAGGTGCTCAACAAGTTACAGAAGTGGCGCTGGAACTTTACCACTTCCTTTAGTGGTATTGGCTGCGCTGAAACAGCACTGTACTTAGAACTTGAGTTCCCACCCCTGGAGTTCAAAAAAGTTTGTGGTCCTAAGGCTGTACTCTCTGTGCAGGGAGCGGTGAGTGAGGCAGTTCCTTTGCACTGGGCACCTCGTGTGAGGACTATGTGGGCTTGTGAGAACAATTCTCACTGTCAGGAGGTTCTAGCCAACACTTACGGTGATTCTTGTCTCTTTGGGGACATCATGGAGTTTGATTTGCCAGCGAAAACAGAGCTCTTCTGTCTGAAGCACAAGACCATGTGCCAGTGCACTGTACCTCGTGAGAAGAACAGAAACTCGTCATAAGTACTCATTACAAAACTGTACCCAAGACTAGAGTCCAGCAACATGTTTGGTAACACGTTGTTTGGTGAGCTCAGGACAACGAGTGCATGTGGCAGGAGCTGTGCTTGCAAAACCTTATCCCTCTCATCTCTCATTGTTTGATCTACCTGTCTCTCCAGGAGCACCATGCCAACCATACAGCCTTATGGGGCTACGAAAGGGTGAGCACGACATCAAGTTTGAGACACACATGAAGTATTGGAACCAAGCGGAGGATGTGGCAGACATTCACATCTGTGAGAATGTGACAGAGTATGAGCTTGAAGCATACAAGAGCCGCTTTTTGGGCCCCCATTGGGAGTGTCATGTGGCCAAGGTGGACCCACGTCTTTGGGGCTTTGGATGTTCACGACCAAGGGTGTATGGAATCCTTTGGAACACAAACCATGTGAAATGGGATCCACAGTTTCCCTTCATGGAAGTCTTGATGTGCTTGAGGGCTGCTCCAATTATGAAGGCCCAGGATTTCTTTTTCCAAGATCGGATCCCTACACCACTGACTCCTGGGAATGAGGCTTAGCTACAAACTGTGCATGTACCTCTTTAAGCCCTTGATGTTCCCTGCGTGATGCGTACAGCTCAGGAAAGGAATCTGTGGGACTACCTGAACTCCAAGCTCTATTCGCGCAGAAATTGGAAAGTGGCCGACCTATCCCAACTCGTGCGAAACGGCAGGGGCAGAGCAGAGTGTGTGGATGGCTCCCTCATGACTATCACTACCAACAGCGGCAATTTGTATTCAAAGGTCCCAGCACTTTCAAATAAACCAAACCTGTTTCTTCCCTGCCATGAAAAAGGTTTGTGGTGACAATCCCATGTTTCCAATCCCTGATAGGAGAAGAAGCGTATCATGAAGCCTGAAGAGTTGCTGACGACACATTGCCTCCCAACAACTGCCCACCATGCCCGCATCTCTCGCAGTCCTCAGGTGCAGCTGGGACATGTGTGTCCAACCTCAGTAATTCGTATGGCAGGCAATGCCATGAACTGCCCATCAGTGGGAATCATGATGTATGCTGCGATTCTAGGGCTTTCGTGACTGTTTGGACTTTAAGGTTGAATGTAATTCAGAACAAGATGGGTTGGAATGCAAGACTCCAAACCTATCTACAATGATGCTCCGTGAATGCCTGGACTCGTAGAACGAGAAAAACAATGTGTTGTGTTTTGTCACCTTTTGAAAGCCTGCCAAAGACTGTGTCTTTGTACCCTCTTATGTTGGAGATGTCAACAGACATTTTGGTTTGAGTGCAGTTTGCTGGGGACGATGGGTAAGCGCGGCGCAAATGCTGGGCCGCCATCGGCCAAGCAACGAAAGCTTGACCTTGCAGTCGGTCCATGGAGTGAGCGGATGATCCAGAGTGCGAAGAACCCTGTCTTGCAAACAGTGTTTCCTCAGAGCCCCATGTACTCCAACCAAAACAGTGACCGTTTCTCATGTTGATCAGGACATTCGACCCTGCTGACGACAAACACCCGGTGGGATGGTTGCTCGCCAATGCCAAATCAGAGACCTATGAAGCAATCCACACCTGGTTAGAAAGCGTCCTCGGGGAAACTATTCCACAACCACCTTCTGTGGTTATGCCGGACCAGGGTTTGCAAACATAATGTGTTTGAACTAGCGTGAGAAACTGTAACTAGTAAGTGCAAAACCAACTGTGTTGCGATGTGCAAGTCGGACATTGGAAGGAGGACTCAGTGCAGACTACCATGCACATCCCGTTGCTCACATTCAAACCTTCAATGCCACCTGATGGATTGCCGATGCTTGGGGATTGGGTGGCAACGGCCGAGAGCATCTGGGCTATCGGCTACGAAGGCTTTAGAGAATCGGTGGAATTTCGAGGACTGGAATCCGCTGTGGCTGGCCAGCCTTTGAGTTGGTCAAGTATCCAGGTCTCGAAAGGATGTGGTCGGGTCACCATCCTCCAGTTCACAGCGTTCTGGACGTACTTCCAGCTGAAGAACATGCTGACCCCAGAAGAGGTAGACGACTTCAAAAAGTTACTTGGAGTATGGTCGCGTCGCCTTTGAGAGGTGTGGATCCCCAAAAATTCAAAGGTGATGGTGGCACCGCCATCGTCGCCTCGCACACAATGGACCTCGACCAGGCCCCAGGGAATAGAATTTCCTTTACCCGAGCTGGCCCCCCATTATTCCCCCAGTACCTCAAATTTCAAGATGTCAAAGGTGATGGTCCGGTCGCCATCGTCGCCTCGGGCATATTGAGATTGCAAGTACTCTGTCTGATCAGATTTCCTTATATAAATTAATATTCCCAGGATGGCCAAGGTATATAATGAAATCCAAAATGTCAAAGGTGATGGTGGCACCGCCACCATCGCCTCGAAAAAATTTGGGATCCGGGGTGCCCAAAGGTGATGAGAACATATTGATAAGAGGATTTCCCTTTCACCCTGGAGTGGTGTGCTCTTGAGTGTTTTGCAATGCGTACCTGTCTGTATTTAGTTTTAAAATTGATTGAGACTTGTTGAGTTTTGATGAGGTGGCTTCGGACTGCAACGACCATCCACAGTGTCTACATCAAGCAGGATAACTTGCAGGATTACATCTGGCGCCGTATCCAAGTCTCGGATGCACAAGCTGAGAGACAAAAGAAATCAATTCTTCAACTCTCTCTGACGTTTCATTCTCGAGCAGAGACGATCTTGAAGGACGATGGCTCCATCCACCAACTTAGGGGGAACAATAATCCTGTTTGCTCAAAACTAGTCAGCTGTACCCTCAACATCCCTGATCGATCCCAATGGGCCCGCACAGGAGAAGCATGGCCTCCTTCCTTCTGGAGAAGCTGGATATCGCGCAGCTTGGGACCTGGCAATCGAGGAGTTCAATGCATATGGATTAGCAAAGCGATCTGCGAAGGCCCAAGTTGACAAGGTCCAGTCAAATCTGATGTTTGGCTTCAAAGCACCTTAGCTCAAAAGACATCAGCCCAACACTAGATAGACTCCTTCTCTCAGGTGAACTGTTTACCCCTATATAGTCAGTGGAAACATGGGTTTCTCTGTTGTATCACCATCTACTATCTATTCGGGTCAGGGCTTGCCAACCACTGAGGTAGGTGTTTGTGATGCGGCATGGAAGTTGCTCACCGCCCACCTACATGCCAACAAGTTTGAAGCATCAGGCAGGACCAGGGATGGGTTACAAAGAAATCAGGAGTTGAAAATTCAGGAGTTTGGAATCACTATTCAGGAGTTCTTTGTTCATCAGTTCATGTATTCTAATTGTTGTGTCGCTGGTCCCTGCAGCCTTCCATCGCGACACTCTTCTTCACCCACGCTGGCTCTTGGCAGGGAAGCCAAAAGGAGCTGATGGAGTGTGGGGTGAGATTTTGCAGGTCGATGCAGCGAAGCAACACATCTTTCTGCAGCGGGTCCTGTTTATGTTTGACTGCATGAAGAGATCTGCAGGCAAAGCCCAGAGTTTGAAGTTGTCTCTGGAGCGGTGGAACTATGAGTGTGACATGGCATGTCTAGGTGGCTATGTGCTGCACGAGATGCAGCAGCATCGCAATGAGGAGAACTTACATGTTTTTCCTGCAGAGACGATTGCACTGCTGATGTCTCGGTTCATCGAAGGGTAACTTGTCACGTTCATTCATTGCTTTCTTTGTTTCATAAACTCAAGTTGTTTGCGGGCTGTTGGGAACACAAAGCTCAAAGTCTGTACCTAAGTGAAGGCATTACCTTAGATTGCTCTCCTTCGCTTGTTATCCTGCGAGCTCAGGGACTACCACGAGGAGCTGAAGCCTTTGGTGGAATCAGGAGACCCATGCTTCAAGGCAGACCAATGCACCATGTGGATCGAGAACGTGAAATGCCTCCACAGCGAGGAAGACGCAACAGCTATGGCGGATGACAAGATCACTGCATTGACTGCAGACCACACCAAATTGCAGTTCGAGGCGGACGCCCTGTCGCTGGCTAGGGATGCAGCTCAGTTGGCCAGGCTCTTCAATGAGGAATCCAAATCAGAGAGGGCGATGCGAGTGGCAAAGGTGTGCCACCTTAGACAGGAGAACCAGATTGGTTCTGCCCTTACTTCTAAGCATATGCAAGGATGCTGCCACCATCTCGCTGGATCCATGTCTGAACTGCAGGAAGAGTTGACCAAGGTTGGGGTTGACTAAGGTTGGTGTCCAATACTGGTCCAATACTGGCCTGGGTCCAATACTATACCCAATGTTCATCCCCCAAATGGTCAATCTTTTGAAAACAAATCCACCAATCATCATTAAAAGTTACCCTTCAGTTCATGGTGAAGAGCAAGGACGAGAACATGTGTCTGATCATTTGGATCGACTTCATGAAGCTGGGAAGAGTCACCAATGCATGTCTCAACAACGTGGTCGAACTGGCCAAACGCGCTCTCGCCTCTTCTCCTGAGAAGGCAGTTGCTTTTGCAATAGCGCCTCAGTTGGCTTCAGATCGAAGAGGTGGCATGCGAGCTGAGTGGAGGAGACCTGTGGTGGGTGTTAAAAATTAAAGTAGAGCTACATGCATCATCCCAAGTTTATGGAAGGCTGCATTAATCAAAAACAGGTCATGAAAGTCTCAGGGGCAATGGATCAAAATCATAGTTGAAGGCTCTTTCATCTTTCATTCTTCTTCAACCAGACTTGTCGCAGGCGTGTGGAAGACAAGCTGGATGCCAAATCGCTACATGCGGAGAACATCAGCCTTCACATGGAGGTGGCTCCTCCTACAAAGAAAGTACGATTGATGTTTCCAGGTTGGCTCATATTCCAATCCGGGAGTGTGGACTCGAATGTGTGGAGCGCATCCCAGCTCATGCAAGAGAGGACCCATGCCCTGAAATCCTTGTGTTGCAACCCTGGTTCATTAGAAAACCCTAGATTCTAGATCTTCTAGGCTCGTGGCATTGAACCAAGAGAGATACTAACTAGTGCAGTAAGGGTTTTGAATTGGAATATGTTTAGTCAATTGATTACACAATTTACTATAATCAATATCACTTCCCAGTCCCTCTTCCCAATCCCAAGATTCCTTTTCGATTGTCGGAGGACAACCAGAGACCCTTTGCCGTGGGTGCCAGAGAGCCAGTACACCGTCCCCACAGGCCATGATGCTACTCCACATGCATCGGAAGGTGTCAGGCCTGACGGTTCCAAGAATTTGTTGGTTCCAAGAATTTGTTCACATCTTGTTTGCATGGTGGCTGAGGAATGGTGGTTGTCACAGGTTATGAGAATATGAAGGGGACACCTTAGTGTAGTGGCTTGCATGGAGAGTTCCAATTAGCTTTAGCGGCTCCAACCTGCTGTCAATGAATTGGGCACTGGGTGTTCCTGTGGAGGTCCCTATCGGACGTCCAAGAAACTGCGCAACTGCTGAGCGGAAACAGCATGCCTGAAGCAGTTCTGTCTGCTCTGATAGCATCCTCTGGTTGCAGTTCGAAGATTGGAGTGATCAATCTTACACCTTACGATGGCCACCTCGAAAGCCATTTATTGCATGCCACCGTTGGAGGTTCTGGGTATCAGTTCAAAAGCCTCTCTCTCAGCACCGACTTGACAGTGATCCAGCATAGTGAGAAGATATGCGCTATGCTTCTTTTCGAGGATTGAGGGGCTCTGATAACCATCGGAACTAATGAAGTGTCTAACTAGTGCTGTTAGATAGATCTTGTGATGTGGTGATTGATGTTATTGTTGCAAACCATACCTTGGTCGGTCAGGACTGGAAGAAGGGCGGGAAGATGATGGGCAAAGTGAGACCCTACGATCCAGTCCCGCCACCACAAGAGAAAGTGACTACATCGGATTTCCCACTCAAGCTCGCCAAAATGACAGTGGATGGGTCGAAAAAAGGCATCGAGAAGTATGTCATCACCCTGTCGAACGAAATCAGGAGTATGCATCTGGACCATCCTGTGCATGGAGGTGTATGGCGGGACCTGATCGTTGACTTCGACAAGAAGCTTCTCGACCAGAAAGACAATTGATGGGAACAAACACTCAAACACGCAATCCTTTCGATTGTGACCCTGGCTCTCCTTTCAATTAGTGACCCCAAGGTTCTTCAGAATGATAGAAATGTCGAATGGATATGAATGGATTGTTTCTGTAAACTACTTATTTCAACATTTGTCAACATTAAAGGTGTTGACCTCATGGTTTCTCTTGAGGTTTTGTGCAGCCTGCACACCTCTCACAGATACGCAAATTGTGCCTGTGGAAGAAGAAGAGCCAGAGCCAACACCATTCACCTCAGAGCCCACAAACATCGAGGATCTTCAAGCGAAGTACCTTGTGGAGAACAAAATGCCTGGTCGAGTGCCGGGATCTACGTTGTTCTTGACCACTGCTGTTCAGCGGAATGGGGAGAAAGTGGAAATGGTTGAAGGTCAAAGCTTCAAGCTTTGGTTGGTGGCTCGTCTAAGTAATCCTTTGTTGGATCAACTTGCACTCAACATCATTAGTCATTAGTCTTCATCTTCATTGATCTGGTTCATTCTCTAGGTTTTCCCTTGAACAGTTTCAGGAGTTCCCTCATCTACCTGTTTCTGAGGTTGCCCACCAAGACATCGAGATTGACTCTCAGGAGTTCCAGCTTGCTCATGGAAAATCGACCTGGCTGAAGCCCGATCGCATCCAGAAGCTGCTGCGTGAAAACACAGGAGCAGGTGAAGGCGGGCCTACTGAGAGGAAACCTTGCTTCCTAAATCCATGAACTAGTTGCGATGAGTCACCAAGTCTTGAGCACTCAAACCTTGAACGTATGCTCTTGGTTCAAGAGAAGGGCGGCTAAGTGTTTTATCAATCAGTGACGTTTCCTTTCGGTATCAATCAATGGCCGAATTGTCGCTGGCTTCTATTTTGGCCAAACATGGTATCAAGCAGGACTGTGGAAGCTCCAATTCTGATTTTGCAATGTAATCCCGTTTAAGTTGATACTCCCCCTCAACACTTGTGTCCTAGCATTCCTTCAGGACCTGGAGGGGTTCCTTCAAAGCAGTCCCAGAGCTATTGAGACTCCACCATCGCAAGTGGTTGGTGTCTCAGACCCTTTGTCTCTTTAACTTGAAGCTTCTCTCAACGGCAGGAATCAATTCCTTAATCAAATCTTAGTAGATTCATACACCGTGACCGTTTCCATGTGGTCGTTTTCCGTGATCGAATGGCTTTACCAAGGTTACAAATCACTCGCCCGGTGACAAACACAGTGCTACGCCTCCCGCTAGACCATCTCTGCCAATGCATCGAGCCTCAGCGCTGAAAGGTGGTAGCACTCAAGCCACAATGTCCGTGGAGGAGCAAGCTAAGCTGAAGCAGTCGATCGCAGAGAAAATGGCAGAGGTAGGCAAAGATAAAAAATCAGCCAGCAAAGAAGCTGCGCAGGCAATCAAGCAAAGCTTGACAGTAGACCCGAAGGCAAAAGGCAAAGCAAAGGCAAAGGCGAAAGGCAAAGCTCGCAAGGATGAGGATGTTGAGGAAAGGGAGGAGGAGGAGGAGGAGACCCCTGAAGGCGGACAAGGCAAGACGAGGAAACCTTCCACACGCAAACCAAAAGCATCACCAAAGGGCAAGACAGCAAAAAGCAAGGCGGCAGCAAAGAGCAAGGCGGCAGCAAAGAGCAAGGCGGCAGCAAAGAGCAAGGCAGCAGCAAAAGGAAACCGCAAGAGTGCAAAGGGTGGGAAGGCGAGGAAACGTGAAACGTGTTGATGTTGCGTTTTTAAATAGACTCATGTATCAAAGTGGTAGTGATGGAAATGGGGAGTGCCTGTGTTTCTTTCATTTCTTCATGAGACCCCTGAGACCAACACGTGCCCTGAGACCACCGGGGAGATCTCTGAGAGCATGGAGCCCCCTGAGACCATGGACGAACCTGAGGCCAGTTTGTTGTAAAGATTGGCTTTTTGTTTCTTGGTCTCTGAAATCACTTCATCAACCCCATCCAATTCCCATTATATGAAGTAAAGTTGTTTCTGCAGGAGGAGAATCCCCTTGACTCTGAGGAGGAGTTCTCAGACGAGGAGTCCCCTACTCTCAGCTTGGGGTTTTGGGACAAGGACCAGAAGACGGGAAAGGGAAAGAAGAAGGAGGGTGAGAACGTTGAGCATGAGACAGGTGAGGGTGGTCCAGAGAAGCTTCATCATATTTACTGGGAAGTGGTCCATGAAGCGCAGAAGAAGATTAGTAAGGCCAACCCGGACATGAAGCCTAAAGAGGTCCTTGCAAAAGCCAGGGAAGCGTGCCCTGGATGCACAACTCATCTTAACAGTCTTAACCATTCAATGATTATGGAGCTGAATTGATTCGAATTCGATGTATTTGGATGTATTTGGTATATGAACTCATTTTTGTTATCTCTACCAGGCATATAACAATCACTCATCTACATTCTCGGACCCCACTCAAATGGTGGGCCACACAGGGTACACACTATCACTGAATGGTTGTATCGACAACCTCAACATGCAGCTAGTCTTATTCCTTATGCCCAGGTGGAAGAGCCATCCTCTTCGTCTGAACGCGATGAAGGGACTGTCCAAGTCTGAACTTAGCAAACGTCGTTTGGTAGAGAATCCAATCCCCAGGAAAAGGAAGCAGAGATCCACTACCGCCAAGGGTGCGAAGAAGTAGATCTATGGGGTCAGCCGCTGCTTTTCCAACACTTCCCACTCACTCTATGCCATGGATGGTGTAGAAATGGGTTTGAGTGGGCCTTGGAGAAGAACTAATCTTTAGCATTCTTTGACCTTACAGTTTGCCGTAGGGGCGTGTCTACGACCTTACATGGAGTAGCATCACACAGCCCGGGGCGACTTTGTGAGAATGGGGTAAAAAGGTGTCTGTCTTTGTCAAGCTCAAGTGAGTGTGTTAGATTGCTGCAAAAATACAATGAATTGCTAGATAGGCTGGGTGTCCTTTTCTTGATGCAGGCAATATTTGGAATTTCATCATCCCGTGCAAAATCACCTCTGACCTGACGAAAGTGATTCTGGAGGTTCAGAGTGAAACCTCCAAGACATGCACGGATTCCAAGCCCTGCACGTTGCGTGATCTGATGCACGAACTCGAAGAGGAAGGCCTGGTGGACACTAAGCTCCACCAACACTCATGTGAAAGGCCTACAAATGTCGCGCCCAACGAAAGATCCTTGGTTCATATCCGTGTTCTTGATGGATTGGAGTCACTCAGAATTGTTTCAGCTTTGAGGATTGTGCTTTGGGACGCTTTGGGCTTAGGCAAAGACTTCTTCATGGTCAAGCCAAATTCATGCCCAGCGATGTTCAGCTACACCCCGGGGTCTGGGAACCTCAAGTGGACCAGCATTGCAAGCGTGTTTCCGAAAGAGGTGAGGTCTGGCCAAGCTGTTCAGTGCCCCCATGCCATCAACTAGTCTGATTTGTCAAATGGTTTGTCATCAACTAGATTCTGGCAGGTGCTTGAGGCAAGCCCTATGCTGACTCGCTATTGGAGAATGGCCTACATGAAGGCAGAGAAGGTGCCTGAACTTAGGCACCAGAAGGTGCCTGAAGATCGATCCCCACAACTCACAACCCCTGAATTGAAAGTTCTTTCTTGAGCCTTTCTGTTCTGCTTCTGCCAGCCCCCATCCCCCCACCTCTCCATCTCAGGAGTTGCTACCACGTGGCTCGGCACACCAGATTGGAATCATGTGGTGCAACCAATGGAGCTATGTGACTGTGTGTTCGATTGTGTTTATGTGATACAGTGTCATGCATTGCACTTGTGAGGTAAGCCGCTATATTTTATCCGAAAGGATTTGAGTATGAAAGCACAAGAGGTGCTAAGGCTTGTGTGAAGTTGGCTACTATGAGAGCCTATGCTTTTTGTGTGATGCCAACACAGCCTTAGGGAGCGCCACTAGAATAGGGTGTGGTTGAAACAAACTTGTTGAAAACAAACTTGACCTTGCAAACCTCAAAAAATAGAGCTCAATGAACAAAGCTCAAAGCCTGTTCATGTGGCCAGGGTTGGCTGTGCAGTCATCAATCTCCAAACTTCAAGACTTGTTCGAGCGAGAATGAAATGGCGAAGAGAGATTCGGGCATTTTTTGTGTCACCGATTGCCTTTTTCTTGAAGGGGTTACTTTCCCTGTGTCAGCTTCCCCACTTACATCCCACAAGGATTCACCTCAAGAACCCAACCTCAAATACAATGAAATGACCCTCGAACACAATGAAATCTACTTAATGATAGTTTGATTTCTTGCGACATGTGCAAACCCAGGAAAAGCTTCCACAAAGCCCGAACCCCATGTCAGAGATGGAACCACTTGAGGAGACTTCTTCAACTACTACGAGGTGTGCTCTTCAGCTGAGCATACCCACGGCCTAAATCGTCATAGATATCATGAATCCACCCCAAATCAGACGTGTAAGAATCTGTAAGACATTGGCAAGTCTTCCCCAAACCACGAGATTTGGGCCACTGGCCCAAGTGTTTGGTCAGAAATGATCTAAATAAAGGTGCCCGGTTGTGATAAGGCTCTAGTAGAGCCTTCTGGAGTGAGGCCCGAGCTCTTGTTGTTGCTGTTGCAAGGACATCTTTTGCCAAATGTCATGCGGCTGCACGCCTGGCGGGACGCACGTCAGGAGGGTGTGTTTTCATGTCCCGACGGTCGTGGGAGGAAGTCAAGTCAGGTCAAACGCAGCGATGCATTTTTCTGTTTGTTTTCCGTGTGGGACAGAGTGGTCAAAAGTATATCGATCCTCCAAAAGAAGAGATATCGTCTGAGAAACACACATATCCAGGGGAACACTTCTGTGAAAGTACACAATGAGAAATAAGTTATGAACATGGAACCTGCAGACACCGCTTCCTCCACAAACCAGTGGGCTTTTCCTTCCGTTTTGTGGAGGAAGTGGGAAGTTCCATGACAAATCCAGGGCATATCAAAACGTCTCGATCTACCTCCATCTACCTCGCGACGACCTCGTGCTGAATCCCAGATCCGAGCTGAAGAGCCGTTTTTCCGCGTCGAGTCGATGTGCTGTCTCCAAACGCATCGCGCCCCTTGTCTGCCGGTTTTCTGTTCCAAAGCAAGCGTGCCTAAGTCACTGGGTGTTTCTGGAAACAGCCAAGATAAAGACTTCACTGATCACAAACGCACCACAAAGCTCTGAAAGTTGGAGCAAACCCAGAACTTCCGTAACTTGACTCCTGAACTATACTGAAACCTGGTAGTCAATCCATCCACCAGTACGAGTTCGGGGTAGAATGAGTCATGACTGGACTCTCCGCGAAAGATGTGAATCCATTGGGTCTATCCTATTACCAGTGGATGATGATGGTTAGGTTGCAGGCCTTGTTCCAAAATAATGATTTGCTAGTTTACTGACTGTTACAGGTAAGTTCGGACAAACCCAATGAATCCATCTCTTTCCGAAAGGTCTCTTTCCACACCCTTTCTCTCACCTCGCCTGGCATGACTTCTTGCTGCTCGGGCAGCGGTGTGCTGGGTGGAGGCGCCTGCAGTGAAAAAGGGATGGGCAGTTCACTCTGGTCGTTGACCTCACATTGCTCAACTCTCCCATAGTGTTTGGTTTGTGGTGCCTCCAAGCTACGTCCGCCTACGTGTTGCGCAGGTCTTTAGGTCTTTTTGATCGGCACAATCGGCACAATGACGTCTTTTGGAGGGTCTGTGCATGCAAAGCAACGCCAAGCTGACACCTCGGACCTCAGTAAACTTGGATTGATCTGACTCCCTGGGACCTGTCGGTCTACCAATTTAATTGAACAGCTGTGGAATAGGGAGAACAAACACATCTTGTATGTTATATGTCATCGATCATGTTCCATTTTGCCCTCTTAAGCATCACCAAACCAGTTGTTCAGAAGCTTCTCTAGCTAAAACCTTTCAATCAATGCAGCCATCAAAAAAATGGTTCAAGGCAACACCCCGGATTGCGGGAAGACCCCGGATTACGGCACTCAGCGAGGCACGCAGCAGGGGCGAGGCCAGTGATGGCGGACATTTGGTCTGACCAGTATGAGGATCCACATGGCTCTCAAACGTCGGAGCTCTATAGTCCTTCAACCTTTAGATCCCCTATTGCCAATATGCGATTTCGTTTGAACCTGCTGCAACGTGTCTCACGTCATGTGTCTTGCGTGATCTCCCCTGAGCATCTCGAGTCAATTGGAACGAATCTTTCTTTATGTAAACTTCTTAAGTCATCCCCAAAACGATGCCTGGCGCATCCCCAAACACGACCTGTCTGGGACTGCCCTAATATTGGCCGATGAATTGGGGTGGTGGAGCTCCGGGGTCAATGAAATATATTAGTTAAATATGCAATAGATGCAGTGCGAAGGGGATTGTAAAACCTCTCCCAATGGATTATGTCAACCATTGTCAACCGATTTGATTTCCGGAGTCAATGTACCTAGCACTTCCTGTCTGGGTGCCCAATGGAGGCCTGTAAGTAAGGGTAGGGTAGTCTATTGGACACCGGATGACCCTGGTATATAGTTGAATCATCGTCCAGTCCCAGTCCAGCTTGTGTCTGGGATCCGTGTCGACGAGTCGACACCGCCCGATCTCCGATCGCCTCGGCCGCAGCGCTCGCCTCGGCCATGTCAGGCCTGGCGAACTCGAGGTCATACGGTGCCGCGTATAGGGTGCTATATTTGCGCTTACTGCATAGAAGTGCCAGTTACGTCACAACTGAAAGGGTGTCATGCCATTTCAGCAATTTGCAGCAAAGTAAAGGGTTGTAGCTCACCCTGGCACTTGGAATGGTACAAACAAATATTTTAGAAACAACATGAAACAATGTTTACCGTCTCCTCGAAGAGCTGGACGCAGGTGGATGCAACGTGTTTGTAGTAGCTGGACTTGCCCACTGGATCTATTTTTGTTTCAAAGGCGTCTGTTTCAGGGGGAAACCCTCCAAGTCCTCTATAGACTCTAGACTCCAGTCATTTTCTGGTGCTTTTGGTGGTTTGCAGGTGTTAACCATGTTAACATGCCGACACTTATGTCGACACCATCAATGAATGCTGTCTGGCTCCTCATCCCCAAGTTAGGTCTCGAAGGGTGCTTGAAGACTCCCCGGGAGGATTCCAACTACACGATCTTCGTTTTGGGCCAAAATGAGTTTGTTGCTGATTTAGCAACACGGTTGGAATCGGTTGGATGAAGGAAACTTTGCTTTCAACACCTTGACACCCGACTCCATGCCTTCAGGCAACCGACACCACGCATCACTCCATGAAACAAGGTTCCTCCTGCATTTTTCAACCAAGTATGAACCAAGCGCCGCAAGCGACCCACGGTGCACAATCATATCAACATGTCCAAACTGCTCGAGTTCGCCTTGGAAAATCATCGACATGAGCCCTCAAACACTTTCCAACAATGAACGTCTTGGATCCGCTTCTTTCTCTAAGAGGGATCAACAAGGCCACGGGGTCGTCAGTGACGCGGGGATCGTCTTGCATTCCCGTCTTGATACTCCTCGTGCTCAACAGGAAGTTGCTGACTTCCACAAAGTATGTCGTCGTCAAGTCTGATCATTTCCAAGCAGGACATCGTGGATACTCCAAGCGCTATTCCCGAAGAAGAATTGCAAGGCTATAAGGGCCACAAGGTCCTATCAAACCTCAATACCCGCCCGACGGAAAAACCACATGCCTCAAAACATGCTTTACATCACACAGATTTATAAATATACCTGAACCTTCAATCGTAGCATTTTTTCCGCCGAACCAAAGAAATGAGCAGGAGTTTCGTAGCGTTTTTTGATGAAATGAACATTTTAAATGAAACAAACATTTTTTCAAAATGTTGAACACTGAAGTCTTCTTGGGCCAAAGGTGGAAACCCTTAAAATGCCCGCAAAATGCGCCTAAATTGCCACAAAACGAGCGCAAATTACAAAGTGGCGAACCACCGCAACATGGATTGGATATGAGAGGGATCCACGTGCGATTTTTGTGTGCTTGTAGCGTTTTTTTGCTTGAACGAGCACTTTTGCAAAACGAACGATTTTTTTTGTAGCGAAGGAAAAGGTTCACATATTTCCAAACGAACGAAGAGCACGAAATGAACATGTGTAAATCCTTCCGACGAAAAAACTCACGGGGCCACACATTCAATAGAATCATCATAAGCCATTCGAAGTAGAAAAAAGAAATATATTCATCGACCCAAACATCAATAAATCGTAGGCTCGCAGATTCTCGCAGATTCTTCCCGTGAAAATGCATCTTCAGATCATCCAAGTGCTGCATTGTCTTCGTTTCCAATCAGCCAAGAACGAAATCACCCCCCAACCTACCTGTTTCCTTTTGGTGACTAATTACTTTTTCAATTACTGTATGGTCTCACTCTTCATAGTGCATGACTTACATGTTTGGCCCAAGCCTGAGAGAAACAACCAATAGCTTGCTTGCGCGCATGCCATGCCGCACTTGTCAGGACCCGTCCCGTGCACATCCGGTGGACCGCTCTCGAGACCGTGTTCTTTCCAAGGGAATCCACTGCAATTGCACTTCGTGTCACCCCCCCCACCCCCCCAGGTCTCATCCAACATCATCTTCGTTTGAGATTCACCTGTCGCCCGATTCCAGATCTATCTTCTGACACCGGTGACAACAGAAAGT
>CAXIVM010001255.1:0-14000 GCA_964035705.1 Porites rus
CGTCGTGGGGGAGGTTTCCCCGCGTCAAGAGACCGGAGGAGGTGAGCGAGGTGAGCTTCACAGGCTTCCGCCGCTTGGGAGGCACAGCTCCAAAGCCCGGATGTCCTCGCATCGGGGAGTTTTGAAACTGAAAGTCTCGTGGGAGCCAGAAAACAAATGCACCCGAATGGTTGGAACCAAACAGGACACGAGGGTGCCAACGGTAGACTTCTTCACTTCGAGGGATTTGCTGTCAAATCAGATTGGATCAACACGCATGTCCACAATTTCACAGGTTTCGCAACTGACACCAATGGCAACTGTCAGCACAGGCAATCAGCACAGGTCCTCGTTCGCACTTGAAGCCCTTGCACGAGACCTTCGTGGCATTGGTCTGCACTCCTGAGAAGGAAGGATGCTTTAGTCTGCACTTGCTACTAGTAGCTTCTTGTTAGTACGATGGCCTCCAACCTACTTGCGATGGCTTCCACCTAGTAGCGTCCTTGTTACTAACTCCTCAAGAGAAGGAAGGATGCTTTGGGCTGCGCAGTCCCACTGACTGAAGTCTTGGCAAAGGCCATTGATGAGCAGCAGAACGAGGAAAACCCTCCTGACCGATCAAAGCGCTGCTTTCGCTGGACCATCGCCACTTCGTCCACACATCCACCCTGAGACGGGAAGAAGCGGATAGAAGTGGATGGTGCACCTTCAGACCAAGATCCATATGATACATGGATCATCATGGATCTCCTGACAAATCTAAAAGTCCAAATCCAAAAGTGCTAGATGGATTCCTATTATGATCTTCTTCGGAATCTAAGCCAAGGCGTTGGGCCTTCTTCCGGTTTTGGAGAAGCAACACCCACGACGACAACACGCGAGCATGACAAGCACACCAACGACCTCCTGGCAGGTCTTCTCCGCGACTGCGCAAAGCCTCAGAGAACGAGGCCAACAGCCTCCTGGCTCTGCAGAGCTTGCTGACAGGGACAAGTGGAAATAGCATACGGGGCAGAATGTGAGCCGGGCAAGATCGATTTGCTATACTTCCTGCATGCTCTAGGAATGCTAAACTGCTAAACGCAATCACCAGGGCACAAAGCCTTTGATGAAAGTTTGGGTGGGTGCAAAATGTTTCAAGGTTGTGGGCAAACGCTGTGATGATCTTGGGGTGCTGAACGCTAGGCTTCACTCGCGCCTGCATACAAAATCGGAGTCATATGTCAGTTGAAGACAGCAGAATACTGGAATGTCCAGAAGATGTTTATTAACGTGTCGTGGGTTTCTCAACTCCGATGCTCAAATTGCTTGGATGTCTGACCTGGAGGAAGCTCCTGACCTCTGGACCACAACTTGAGTGGTGAAAGATGTAAAAATGCCTTTTCCCAAAGCTACTAGGAGCAAAGGGCATCGCTACTAGGAGCAAGGATGCTACTAGTAGCTCCTGGCCTTACTACTAGGAGCAAGAAGCTACTAGGAACAAAGGGCATCGCTACCAAAGGCCTGACTGAGCTGAACCAATCAGCCGAAGGCAACGGAGGAGCTCCCGTCCGGGGTAACAACAGCGCAATGCTCCACTGACATGAAACGTGGCATGCCCCGCAGTTGTATGAAAGCAGAGAAACTTGAGACGTCCACAGGGAATGGACATAAGGAAAACAATCACGAAGGAGAATGGAGGAGGAAGGAACAGGATAGAAGAAACGAAAAAAGAAAGGGGGAGCAGGAAAAGACAAACCATGCTG
The DNA here is from genome assembly GCA_964035705.1 of Porites rus. NCBI lineage: Eukaryota > Metazoa > Cnidaria > Anthozoa > Scleractinia > Poritidae > Porites > Porites rus. Next base: position 1,725 of record CAXIVM010001255.1, read on the forward strand.
CCAAGAAGAGTTTTGGACATCCCGATGACAATAGCACTAAGTGCCCCACAGCAAAAGCCAGGTCCATGCCAAAGTCATCCTGGAGACATGTAAACCACCTGTTCTAGGAAAGCAAATCAAACTACACAGGTTGACTGCCCATGCTAAATTCTGGCTTTGAATATGTCTGCAAGTCTTGCTTGAAGCGTGTTCACGGGGGTGAAAATGACGGCAAGGTACCAGCCCCAGCTCACCATGCTAGGCACCTTACGCAAAGCAGTGCAAGCATGGCCAGTCTAATGCTGCATTCAAGACAAGAACCTTCAAGATGTGCTGAGGTTTCGACCCCAAAGATGCGTTTTCCTAAGCAAATCACCCAAGCAAATCAGCTGAGGAGCCACATAATAAGCACCGGCACGGTCTCACAGCAGACAGCACGGTCGGACCGATGCGCAGAGGGTGTTTTGCTTTTTGGGGTTCTCTCAGGGTTCCGATGTACAGAAAAGTGGTGCAAAGTGTACAGTGACGGTCTCTGGCCCCAAAAACGAAAAAGTTCAAAACAAAAACGTCCGACGAATCCTTTCTTCCACGTCCGAAAAGGAACTGTCGTTCAAATGGAGTGGGGTCAAAAATGGACCCTAGTCTCTCCTCCAAACTCCAGCCCTCCAAAAAAGCAAGGACGCTATTAGGGGCTCCTGGCCTTACTACTAGGAGCAATGTTCGCTACTAGGAACGAAGGGCATCGCTACGAACGGAGCGATCGGACGCTACGAACGGGTTACAGCATCGTTCTGGCCTTGGATGGCCAGGTTCAAAGCCACTCGGGCTTCACATGCAGCAAGGCGGGACTCCTCTGCTTTGTTGCTCCATCGCAAGATCTCTTGCTTGAGCCTCTTGACTTCTTTGAAGGCGGAACGAGCGCTTCGTCTTTCTGCACTCCAGCCTCTTGGACATTGGCACGAACTTCAGAAGGTGCTCCATGGCTAAAGCGTCCAATCATGAAAGCTGTGCTCAAAATGAGCACAAAGAAGGTGCACAACATCACACCAAACCAGTCCACTTCAGCTCCTTCACTTTCGGCATGTATTGCCATGACAGTTGAGGGGCCATGAACAAAAGCAAGCACCAAAACATGACATTCGGCATGCGACCGGTGATGGTCCAGATGGACGAGCATGGCAATGGCCGCCACGGAGCCAAGTGGCAGCTGCCGTTTGTGCAGCCTGCGGATCATTCCGCCAGATCTTTCTGATTCTGATGGTGCAAGCACCGATGCGCACCAGAGTCTTCCAATGGCTCGATAGGTTCGAGCGCAGCTTTTCTGGAGACCCCTTTTCCTCCATGTAAAGTTCACGCTGTGCACTTGGGGTTGCAGCTTTTCGAACCCGACGCTTTCCCACTCGAGCCTCGGGTGGGCGTTCGCCTTGAGAACAGACGTGGCGCGGTGCCTCTTGAGGCACCATCGTTTTCGACGTGTTCACGGACCTCGAGCGCCGTGCTACCTTTTTCGCAGCCAGTAATGACGTTGAAGGAGGTACTGGGCCTCCACTGGGGAGGCCCACTTTGGCGACCCTGGAATCCACTGCGTTTTTGGCGCTTGGTTTCGGGGCCGTCAATGGACAAGATTTTCGCACGCGTCGTGATCCGCTTGGCCGCTTCACATTGTTCCTGATCAGTCAGCTGGTCTCTGGAACCCGGGTGTCCCTGACGCAAGGGCTCTGCCTCTCCGACATGGCTCGGACTGTGGGAGACATACTTTAACTTCAGGTCGGTCCGCGCAAGTCTGACATTCTCAGGGAACAGGGCATTCCTGGAAATTTCTTTATTCCAAAACACTTGCTCATCGACAACAACTTCATTCTCTGGGAGATGCTCGTCGATGAGTTCCAGGTGCTCATCAGGGAGTGGTTCTCCTCATCAGACAGGGCTGTGTGGGCACTCTGAATGCTGTCAGCAAGGCTCTGGTCTCGAACTGCCAGACGTGGTTGTCGAAGAAGGATTGCAGCTCTTGGACCTCAGCCGCTTTGAAGGCTGCTCGCTCATCGGAAGTCATGTGCGTGTGGCTGCGGACGGTATGGTTGGTTCTTTGCTGGGTTCAACCACAGTACAGTAGGTGCTCGTGAACGAGATCCAGCAGTGGCTGGTGAACCTGGAACAGCGATCTCAGCGGGGCCAGGGGCAACAACATGTTGGGTTTCATTGGTGTTCGCGGTGCTCTGGGTGATGTCGGCGCAAAGTTGGAGTGCGCAGGTGAAGTTGGCTCACAATCATCATCAGGCATCGATGATCTGTGTGGTGCGTCTGCTGTCGGCACTGGTGGTTCCAGTCCGCGATGTCGGGTGGTTCATCATCTTCTTCCAGCAAGAGTCCGTCGGCTCGGTGTGTTGTTCTGCTTTTGCCATTTGTCCAGGTGTGAGGTGGCCTGACTGCGCATGGTCCGGAACATGGGATACACTTCTGGTCTTGAATGAAGACAAGTCTCTCTGACTACAGCTATTGCGGTCTCACTCATCATGAGTCTGGGCGCGCGCCTTGGCTCGAGTCCAGAGAAGGCCAGAAGCCACAGAAGGCCAAATACCACAAGCAGAGTTAGCTTCGATTGTAAGCATTTTGGCATAAAGCATCCGAATAGTGTCGCTCCGTGACAAGAGAGGGCACAGCTCAATGCCCTAGCAATCGGCTCGGCCAGAGCCGGATGCAGCGCACCCAAACCGATGCTTGCCGGACTGCTGCTTTCTGAAGAAGGCGAGCATTGTCGCACTTGCCTTGCCGACAGACTTCAACAAGATAGACTCCATCGCCTGTGCGAGCCGCCAACAGCTCAAGCAGTTGATCCGTCCCAAACTGAGGATCACGGCATAAGAAGTCTTCCTCAAGTGTGCCTCTACAGGAGGCTTGCACTCCTGCTTTACATGGCGCCATGCGCTTTTGCAGGTAGTGCGCAAGTTCGAGCGATATGCAAACAAAGACAAAGCAAAACATGGCGAAGGACATATGCCCTTGACAAAAGTGAGTAACTCGACTAGTCCGAATGGCACGGAGTTTTGCCCGCCGATGCCAGTGATCAATGGAGAGAAGACTTTCCAGAACCTGCACCAAAGACCAGCAATGCTTTCGCAGCGGGAATGGTGGATAAGCGCACCGCCAGTAAGCTACGGTAAGTGAAATGTGCAAACACTAAGTAGGATCGCCAACCTCTTTTTGCCATTCGCAATACAGTGAGCCAATAGGAATGAGAGCCTTGGCTCCTCGTTCCCAACAGGCGGGTGGTAGAGAGTGGCAATGGAGGATGCCCAGGGGGAACCTTAGTTCCCTCTGTTGATGTCTGACATTTCCAATTTTGTACAAAGAGGTACAGATACCATGCTAGGATAGGTCCAACGTCTCACCTGTTTCACACGGGCCTTGCACGCAGCAGAACAATTTTTGCAATGACGCAGCATTTTACGAAGTTAGGGGACACCCCGTTTTGGCACCTCTGTGTGCCGAAGGGTGCCGAGATGACCTCCCTTCGGGGGGGGTGTGCCTTTCGCACCCTTACCTGCAGGCTTTCGTCGTTTGCTATGGCCGCCACTGTCTGAACACTACCAACTGCTATGCCTCTTGACTTGTAAGTGCAACCAGTTGAATGGGTTGTGCTACAAGAAAGGTATTTTCCACGGCATGATCTGCATAGCAACCACTGATCCACTTTGATATGGATATAACCGGCGTTAGAGCATATCAATGCTCGGGACCTGCATCGTGACCATGTTTTGCCACACCGTGCAGTGGCCGCTGGTCACTGGTAATTGAGATGTGAAGTCCATTTGAAGGCTTCTTGGAGACTTTGCTAGAGCACAAACCCTCGCTGCCATGCTCTTCGTTCGAGAATTCAGGCCCATCGATAGTCAGTAGTCTTCGTTTCACTTGTTTCACCTTAGCACAGAGGAAAGACTACAGGATGGTGGAGACTCGGCCTTTGGGCTGTGGTTGGCGGTTGTTTTTTGTTGTTGGGTTGTCTTTGTTCTTTTCTCCACCATCTGACTGTATTTCCCTTTCTTCAATGATGACCTGGGCACCATGCCCACACGGCGTCCGTACTCGTGGAAAAAAAGAGTCTCAAGTCGTAGAATCGGGTGACTCCACGGGATTTCAGCTGTCTCACTTTGTTGAGGGCTGACTGCAAGTCTTCCAACACATGCTGGGGGCCCAGGATGTCGGCACGGACATGGTGAGGTGCAGCGCGGATCAACTGGGTCTTGTAAGCGAGCCAGTAGGTCTTGACCTTCGGAGCTGCGGTGTCAGCTTCAGCATCTTCTTCACGAAGAACCACGTGTGCGGGGCCAAGCCATCGAATCTTGTTCAAGGCTCCTTGGCGAGCGTCACGCCAAAACCATACTCTTTCTCCCAACTGGAAAACTCGATTCTGGCCTTGGTACTTGCGACTGAGAGCACGTCGCAACTTGGAGTCAGCGTCAGCTGATGCCAGAGCCATCTTTGCCGAGGTGCGGCGCTCAAGGTTCTCCTCGAAGGTGCTGTTGTTGCTAGCCAGTTGAGCTGCGTTGAGGTTGTAGTCCATGAGGTGTGACATCTCTGGTTGGAAGCCAAGTACCCATTGACTTGGAGAGAAGCCGGCAACAGATGGAGTTGCATTTTGTTGAGGGATCACGTAGCAAAGGGCTTCTTTGATGCCTGCAGCATCGTTGAGCTTGCGATCATCCATGTAGACCTCACAGGCACGGCGCAGCACTGCATGACGGCGCTCGACCAAAGAGAGGCGCTCATGAGCTTCTCCTGGTGCTACTTGATGATCAATGCCCAGAGAGCTTGTCCAGGTTTCGAACGGTGCGCCAAGCCAGGGTCGGCCTTCATCGGAGATCAACTTCTTGGGAGGGCCGAAATGGCGAACCCACATCTTTTCCAGGGCTGTGATGTAGGACTTGGAGGTCTCCTCACGCAGCAGGTAGGCTGCCATGAACTTGGTGCCAACATCAACTATGCTCAACACTGCAAACTTGCGATCGGCTGGCTTGAGGTAGAAGACGTCAGCCTGAATCACTTCATTGAAGGTCTTGGGCTGTGGCATGGATGATGGAGCAACCTGGTTGGGCTTCTTGTGCTTCAGACATGCCACACACTTGTACTCCTTGGCAGCAGCGATCACGGTGGGATGAGCTCCTCTGGCGGTCAACAAGTCAGCCAGAGCGTCAGGTGCTGGGTGACCAAGGTTCCGGCGAAGTCGCTGCACTGTTCGGAGAGCATCTTGTCGGCTCTCAGACTTGAGCTTGAGGAGATGTCCAGTTTCTTTCTTGCCAGTTTCGTCGACCACATACGCTGTGTCCCACAGTTGAGCAGCTTCGGGACGAGCCAGGGCTGCAGCCAAGGTTGCTGCAAAGCCAGGTTGGTAATCTTCCAAGTAGGTGGTCCAGCGTCCATAGCCAGGACCAGAGCCTTCTAAAGGGCTGTGGTGGTGATCATGGTCACACTTCAACTGAAAGGCCTGTTCTTCCAGCCAGAGAAGACTACTCTAGGCATGGGAAATAGTTAATATACCTCCCCAGGCAAATCACCGGACCACCGGTCAAGCAGTAGCCAGGATATGTGCCTTAGCATTTGTCCTGTGTGGTAAACCCGAGCTACGAGAGTCACCCTCCCTTGTCGAGAATCACAAAGAACAGGCAAGGCTCAAGCTCAGGACGAACACAGTGAGAAGCCATTGGCTCAAAAAGCGACCTAAGGTAGAGTTAGGTATTCGCCTTATTGGCGCAGAAGCGTGGCACTCATGCCGTCAGCTCCGAATTGTCAAGCTGCCGTCCACAGTTGTTAGCATCTCTGACAACGCATTTCGAAGCTGTAAACTGCTTAATAGTGTCACTGCTCCTGGTTGCCGAGAGTTTGGCTATAAAGCCTTGATGAGTGCTGCTCACTGCAGTGGGTCTATACCACTGAAGATAACGCCAATCGTTTTAGCAGCTGCACCAAGTTTGGGCATTACCTCTTCAGAGGCTGTATCAACCTTGCCGAATTTACCCTGCGCGAGAGTCCCTCCCCGAGCGAGCTGCTGTCGCCACCCACTGCCAGGGAGTTGGCTCTAGGTTGCCTCAGCTCAACAGGGATAGCTACACTAACGTTACCGCAGAGTTTTAAAGTCATCGGAGCACACGCTTGTGACAACTGCCATCTGCTCAAGAATGTTGACCTTTCGAACACCCAAATCGAGGAAATACAAGAATTTACCTTTGTGCACTGTACGAGCCTCAATGAAGTTCGTCTCCCGAAAACACTCCCATACGATTCGAGTTAAGTAAGGCCTTTATGAATTGTGCAGCCCTGCCAGAACTTGCTATACCACCCTCACTTAAGTACATAGCGAGCAGAGCTTTCTTAGACTGTACTGCCTTCAAAAGGCTAGTCAAGTTGCCTGGCCGGCATAAATGGCGAGGGGTTTATGCTGAAGAAAACGCCTTTGCCATTTGCCCAAACATGCGATGGCCACCATGGCTGCACATGATTCCGGACACAGGGTATGTCTCTGGTCTAGCCTAAACGGCCCCTGGCTGAATGCAACAGCCTGTGGTTTTACCGCAATCTATCTAGTATGGGCGCGAGCCTTAGCTCGAGTCCGGCCAAGCAATTCATGCCCTTGGACATGGCACTAGCCATTCGTGCATGCAGCCTCTAAGCCAAGGGAGTGGATGGCCACTCATGCTCTGTACTAGGGGAGAAGAAACTACACACACATACACTGCAGCTCTAATGGCTCAAGCTAGAGTCCTCAAGCTAGTGATGTGCCAGCAGCTACGCTTCAGCTCAGTCCTCACCGCTGTGCAGAAGGGATGGTTACACAGTCCTGTACCTTTCTCACGTTGGCAGGAGAGAAGCTGTCCATTGAGGTAGATCTGAATGCACATACCGGCATTCGGAGTTTTGAAAATGCCGTACTAGCAGAGCTCCCCTACTTAGGAAGTAGTAGCGCTCTGGGGTGTGAATTGCTTTTGTGCAACTTGACACCTGCCAAGTTCTAGCAGATCCCATACAGAGCAAGCTCAGAGCCAACCACTGCTACTATGTTATTGCTCGGCCGTGTTTAGTAGAGGCAGCACACAAAGGGCAGATCAAAGGGGAAGCCAAGGCAGTCAGAGTGCCGCGAGGTAAGAACGACAAAATCCCGCCGCAAGCCTTCTCCTTTCATACGGAAGTCCGACATGTCCTAGTTGAACCCGGTATGAGGATGTAGGAGAAGCAGCGTGGAGAAGCTGTCGGCAGCTACAAGTGGTCCAACTACCAGAAACGGTAGTCAGTCTGCTGCATGGTGCGTTCAGATGCTGCCGAGCCTTGCGCGTAGTCATTGCCCCTGGCTGCCAACATTTCGGCCCTAAGGTCTTCGAGGAGTGTTGCTCCCTAACTCAAATAGGAGTGACACAGTGCCCTGACAATATACTCGCCCCCCAAGCACAACTGCGGCCCCGTGTGTTTCAAGGATGCACGGCCCTCCAGCACCTCAACCTCGGTAAGAAAGGGCAAGGCTCCACTGATCTAAACGGAGTCTGCCTGACTGTTGCTTCTTGGAAGCGGGTATAGTTGCACTCTGTCTGCCGTCAGACTTTCACAGGATAGGAACGGCTGCGTACGTAAGCTGCCAGCAGCTACGAACAGTGGATTTGTCCAAACGAAAGTCATTGAAATTTTGGGTTCAACCTTTGCACACTGCTCACAGCTACAGCAACTCAGCCTTTCCCAAAACTTACGCATTATAGAGCAAGAAGCCTTTCTCAAGTGCACCTCGCTGCAAGAAGTCTACATCCCACCGTCCCTGCTTTACATTGCCCGGCGTGCTTTTGCAGGCTGTACGCAGCCTAGAGCATTTCGTAAACAAGGGAAAAGCGAAACATGGCGAGGTACATATGCCTTGCGCAATGCCTTTGACAAATGCGAGCAATGGACAAGCCCCAATGGCTCCGATTCCTACCGCCAAATGCCACTGCCCAATGGAGAGACGACATCTAAGCAGCCGCGCACCAAGTTGGCAAAGCAAATGACAGGGGGAATGGACTGCGATTGTGCGGTCAAATTTGTGAGCCAAGTTCAAGAAAGCTCAGGCTAAATCATCCTTTCGGCCCCAGTAACCACATTACAGTGAGCCTGTAGGAACGAGAGCCTTAGCTTTCGCTCCTAAGAGGCGGGTGGTAGAGAATGGTAATGGAAGGTTGCCAGGGGGGAACCTTAGTTCTCCTTGCAGCGACCACGCCATGACCATTGCTGTACAAAGAGGCACAAGTACCATGCTAGGATAGGTCCATGTTTCACCTGTCTCGCCCGGGCCTTGCGTGCAACAGGAGACGTTTTGCAACTCAGTGCCGCTCTCTCTTTCTTGTCTGCTAAGGGGTGCAATGGTGACCTCCCCGCGGGGGGGATGGCGTCACCATCGTCAGCAAACCCCTTCGTTGTTACTGCCTCCACTGCCTGACAATTGACATGCCTCTCGTCTCTGTCGTGCAATCAGTTGAAAGGGTTGTGCTACGGGATGGGCTTTTTCCATGGCTTGCTAGGCAGAGCAATAACTGACTCCCCTGGGCAAGGATCAGACTGGCTGACAATAAACAATGCAGGTCTTGCATAGTACCTGATCATCGTCTTTTGCCATTCGATGCAGTGGCCCCCTTGGTCACAGCTTGGTGGGTGGGGCGAAGCCCCTTTGATAGGCTTTGCTGCACTCCGCTCATGGATTGACCATGCCGTCCGACTTTCATAGTGAATTCAGGCCCTAGTTAGTTCGCAGTCTTTCTCACATGTCTCACCTTGGTACAGAGGAAACACTTTTTGATGAGGGAGAAACGGCCTTTGGCCTTTGGTGTGTTTTGGTTCTTGGTTTTGGTTTTTGTTTGGTGTTCTTGTTTGGTTTGGGGTTGCTTGTGTTCTTTTCCCCTCATCATGTTGTGTTTCCTTCCCCTTCAATGATGACCTGGGCACTCCGCCCACATGGCGTCCGCGCTCGTGGAAAAAAAGTGCCTCTCGGCACACATAGCGCCCATACCCGTGCAAAAAAAAAGTCCCTTTGCCCCTCTCTGTGGAGGTGGCCGGCTTTTCCTTTTCAGACCGCTGTTGTGAGGCGTGGCATTCTGTGGGTAGATTGGCATAGACCGTGACAGGAGGCGGCACAGGCAGCTGATCCGGCTCTGCAGCTTGGGGAGTTGCTGACGTGTTCCGTGCGGTTGGTTCCTCGACTCTCTCCGCCGGCACTGTTTGTTTGGAGTGCTTCTGGAACCGGTGCAGTTCCTGCAGCGCCCTTTGTTCGGATTGCCCTGTGAGGTCGGCCTCCGCGAGACCTGCATGGTCAGTGTCATCGTCCAGGGCAATCTCCATCGGGCTGTTTTGCTGTGATGCATTTGCCCCTTGTGTATCCTCATCAGGGGAGTGAGGATCTTCTTTAATACCCGTGGGTATGGGGGTTTCTGCCAAAGTGGCCAGGCCAGTATGCCCGCAGGGCGTGCTATGACGGCCGGCAACTACGGGGTTGGTGTGAGAACAAAAAGCACACATGCATTCGTCACTGAGAGCGCGCATGGAACAAGTAGAAATCCGATAGGAGAAGAAGCCCAACAGGACATGGACCTCAAGTCCGCCTTTGTCCCGGCCATCCAGCGCCAACCGTTCCTTCGACCACTCTTTGGCGACCCCAAGCAAAGTCCCGGCGGAGTTGCCGCCTCCTGGCACCGTTGGTTTATGCCCATGAATTACCCGCGGTTCTTTGCAGCCTCCTGCATGGCAGTGAGGTTCCCCTCGACAAGCTAACAGAAGCTGCAGAAGAAGCAAGTCATGGCCGGCTTGGACGCCAATGGAACACAGATGAGCACTGCCCCTGCCTCACTCCGATCGGAGCTGCTTTGCAAGCAGCCCATAAGGACCTCGGAAAAGTCGACTTCAGTGCACCGGAGGGCCTCGTGGCTGGCCTTGGGTGTGCCATAACACGGCCAGGCACTGTAAACAGTTCCATCAAGCCAGCGAAGCCTCTAGGTCAGGTGTGTCTGGGCATCCATCAGAGTGTGATGCTTCCAACTAGCGCACGGGTGGCGCAGGAAGTCTATGGACCCCTCATAGGAATTCAGTGCCCAATGCTTTGTACCCATAAGAATGGGCGATGGCAGATAGGAACGGGCTCCATCCGGGAAAGCGAGGCTTACCCTACCGGGTTGCGTTTTGTGCACTGGATGCACCATGACTCTCGTGAGGCCGCTCGTGCTGACCCCCCGCCAGAATCCACATGGGCAGTGTACCTGCAGATAGAGGCGTGGCCACCAGTCACAGAAGAAGAACAAGACAACATCCTTGTCCTGACAACCAGAAAGGAGAAAGCCTTCGCAGCTTCTGCCACCAGTCCCGTCGCAACACCAACGTTGAAACAGCGGTCAAAGTTGCAGGAGCCACTGCAAAGCACTGCGTTGTCCTGCATGGCCAGTCCAGCTTTCTCAGCGGCCACTCCAACAGGTCAGACTTCGACAAAGAATGTTACACCAGGGCCAATGTCGCCCCTTAGTAGAGCCACGGACCTCACTGTACTGGCGTGTCCGCTCAACATGCATGGCCTTGAGGGCGCCGCCCAAGTGATTGCTGCGCTTCTGCACGGTGCTTGCACCTTACACACCAGCAACGCTGCACCAACTGTGGCCCGTGTTGCGGGGACCTTTGAGTTAGGCGAATCAGATGTCGAGGCTGAGACCGCCACCTTTCTCAAGGCGACGGAGCCGCACCCCCTATGGGAAGGACCCACCCCCAGCTCCTGAGTTCAACGCATCCTCTCCATGGCAGTGGACTGCTGTTTGGGTGTGCTGCAGATGGGCTCTCCAACCTTGACTGGTAAGTCGTTTGTGACACAAGTCACCCCGGAGCCTGGCGACTGCTCCACACAGTCAGCAACGCGGGTGGCTCGAGATTCTGTGAAAAGTGTGGCAGCCGCCTGTACAGTGTGTGGATCACCTAGTACGTCTGTGTAGTGGAACTTTTTTCGTTTTTCTGTCCTTGGGGTTGGAGCTGAGTGGGGATCTTCCTCCTTGGAGTGTGTTGCTTTGACCACCTTAGCAGGACTAAGTGGAATGTGACCAGAAGTGGCTAGGAGCATGTCTAGAGAAGCCCTAAGTATAGAGCTGTTGTGCTTGAGATGAGCTGTGTGTAGCTTAGCTTTGCTTGAGAGTGTTTGGAGATGCTTTCTTGTACTTTTAGTATGTTTTGGACGACTGTGACCAGTCAGACCTCTTCAGAGAAGAGTGGACGAACAGACATACAGTCAAACCGATTGTTATGTTTGGCTCAAGAGCGGGATTCGCAAAAGGGTCGGACACGCTTCCGTGTTTTCACATGGTAGCGGAGTTTGGAGGATCCTGAGGGTGAGGGGCAGACGCTTTGAGAGAAAGGAGAACTGTTTGTAGGGTTTTCTCTGAGCCTTTTTGTGAGCCATGGAGAATGTGACTCCAACGAGTCCAGCTGTGACGCTTGGACCACCGGCTGAAGCCTCGAGTCCGCCTGGAGTGAGCCCTGGACCTCAGACTTTTCCAATGAGTCCAAGTGCAGAAGGTCAAGATCATACAAGTGTGGTACCTAGTTCGTCTTTGGTTCCTTCTTTGGCGAACGCACCTGGTTTGAGTGTTGGACCACCATATGCATGTCAGTCTTCACTGAGTTTTGACCCTTTACAAGTGAGAGATCCTTGGCAGAGTTGGCATTCTGGTCCTGGAAGCCAGCGAGATGTGACTCAGGCGTTGTGGGCTCAGTATGGACCAACTACAACTTCAGTTCGCCCAGTGAATCCAATGAGTCAGCCTTATAGAGATTTTTCAGGCCATTCTGGAGATGGGGTGACTGCAGGTCAATCAGGAGATGGTGGTAGGTGGATCCCAGCAATGCCACTACCTTCGTTCAAGCAGTGGGTTAGCAGGTCTCGCGAACTTTCTGGGTTCAGGGATTGGGCAGAGAAGCTAGGAGGTTGGCTGGCGCTCATTCACGATCAGTATGGCCCAGAGTTGAGGGAGGCACTTCGCATGGAAGAGCCTATTGTCTTGCGAGGAGCAGATCAGGAGCTCAGGGCAAGGCGACTTTTTCATCTGATTCAGCAAGCCTTCACAGGATACCCCAAGATTGAACACATGATCCGCAATCAAATCATGGCCCGAGGGGCAGCTGATGCAAACGGCTATGAACTTTTCAGATTGATTCGACGGGAGTTCTCAATTTACAGTAGGCAGGAGGCCCTTTACTACAGAGAGCTTGTTTTGAAGTTCACTGTCAAGAAACCTTCGATTGATGGTTTGATTGATGTGCTTC
>CAXIVM010001256.1:0-36666 GCA_964035705.1 Porites rus
GCCTGTTGTCAGCCAGCAAGCTGGATTCCACTGCCTGTTGTCAAAGGCACGTGTTGGTTGTACTACCAAGTCGCCAGTTCTCATCTTCCAGCTTCCCAGCTCCGCGCACTAACTACAGTTATCTACTACACCGTCGCCAGTTCGCAGCTACCACCCACTCGCCAGTTCTCCTCTTCCCATTTCCCAGCTGCTCTCCATACTAAAGTTGTACTACCCAGTCGCCAGTTCTCATCTTCCCAGTCCCCAGCTGCTCTGACTCTGCGTACTAAAGTTGTACTACCAGGTCGCCAGTTCTCATCTTCCAGCTCCCCACCTACTCCGCATACTGAGGTTGTACTACACAGTCGCCAGTTCTCAGCTGCTACCCACTCACCAGTTCTCATCTTCCCACTCCCCAGCTACTCTGCGACTACTGTTGTCAAGTCGCCATTCTCATCTTCCAGCTTCCCCGCGACTCCGGCGCACCACTAAAGTTGCACTACACAGTCGCCAGTTCTCAGCTACTGACCACTCACCAGTTCTCATCTTCCCACTCCCCAGCTACTCTGCGTACTACAATTGTACTACCCAGTCGCCACTTGTCATCTTCCAGCTCCCCCGCTGCTCCGCGCACTACTGGGGAGGCCCTCTGTGGCGGGGCCGGTTTTTGCTAGGGTTTTTGGACCCCAAACTGGTGTCCAGAAAAATCACTTTTTTCGATCCCTTGAAGGAGCAAAAAGTTTGGAAAACCTGTGAGGGTTGAGAATTGCTGGGGAGAAAGCGTTTGGCCTGTATGATGTTCTTGATCGAAAGCAATCAAGCTTCCGGATCAATGGTCAGCTGCTTTTTTCGGCAGTCTGATTGCAGCCGTGCACGCTTGGTGCATGTTTGTTTGCTACAAAGCTTGTGGTGGACATCCGCCGTGAGTCGACCTAGCGCCCTGAGACCAAACGTTGTGAACCCATTCTTCGTATTTTGCGGTCTGTCTTAACTTTGGATGAGAGGAAAGAAGGGTGGGGCGATGTTAAGCGAAGGTTTGGCGCCGTGGAGCCTGTCATGTTTGCGTATGGTTACAGGTTTTGTTTTCCAGGGGAATATGCGCGTGTGTGGCCATTGGGCCGGAGATTGGTGTTCACCGTGTATTGGCACAGGTTTTGACACGTTAACTTTCCAATCGCCCAGAAAATTTTTTGGCACAGTGAATCTTGCTACCTTTGCTGTTCCCAGAAGCTTTGTCGCACAGTAAAGACTGAATCTTGCAATCTTTGCTGCTCCCAGAAAATTTTTTGGCACAGTGAATCTTGCTAGCTTTGCTGTTCCCAGAACCTTTGTCGCACAGTAAAGACTGAATCTTGCAATCTTTGCTGCTCCCAGAAAATTTTTTGGCACAGTAAATCTTGCTACCTTTGCTGTTCCCAGAAGCTTTGTCGCACAGTAAAGACTGAATCTGGCAATCTTTGCTGCTCCCAGAAAATTTTTTGGCACAGTAAATCTTGCTACCTTTGCTGTTCCCAGAAGCTTTGTCGCACAGTAAAGACTGAATCTGGCAATCTTTGCTGCTCCCAGAAAATTTTTTGGCACAGTAAATCTTGCTACCTTTGCTGTTCCCAGAAGCTTTGTCGCACAGTAAAGGCTGAATCTTGCAATCTTTGCTGCTCCCAGAAAAATTTTTGGCACAGTGAATCTTGCTAGCTTTGCTGTTCCCAGAAGCTTTGTCGCACAGTAAAGACTGAATCTGGCAATCTTTGCTGCTCCCAGAAAATTTTTTGGCACAGTAAATCTTGCTACCTTTGCTGTTCCCAGAAGCTTTGTCGCACAGTAAAGGCTGAATCTTGCAATCTTTGCTGCTCCCAGAAAAATTTTTGGCACAGTGAATCTTGCTAGCTTTGCTGTTCCCAGAAGCTTTGTCGCACAGTAAAGATTGAATCTTGCAATCTTTGCTGCTCCCAGAAAATTTTTTTGGCACAGTGAATCTGGCTACCTTTGCTGTTCCCCACTTCTTTGTGACTCTTGCCCAAAAAAATGGCCCACGGGCCCTCGCTTCCACCACAAGCAGGTCGGACTGGAGACCACTAGTATCCAAAAGCAAGTCGGCATGGTGGTCCTGCAAACTTGTTTTATTCTATAAATAATTCTATTCTCCCACAGCGTGATTGCAGGACCCGTGCTCTCTCCCTGCAGTTTCCACTCCAGCTGGTCCTGCGCGGCCCTGCGTCAGGGACACCCGGCTTCCAGAGACCAGCTGACTGATCAGGAACAATGTGAAGCGGCCAAGCGGATCACGACGCGTGGGAAAATCTTGTCCATTGACGGCCCCAAAACCAAGCGCCAAAAACGCAGTGGATTCCAGGGTCGCCAAAGTGGGCCTCCCCAGTTCAAGAACAGGTGTGGGCATAAACGTTCGCAGGGCGTGGAGAACAATTGCTCGCGGCGCTGCAAAACCATGGGAACCCAGTGGCCCAGCGGTATGCAAAACTTCTGTCGCGTACCTGCGGAAACAATCGAAACTTGCACTATTTTCGCCCGACGGCAAAAATTTTGCCGACAAACGGCCCCCGTTTTGGGGTCCGTTTTCTGGACCCCAAAACGGCGGCCAAGTCGTCCGGACACAAGCAAATCAAATTGAGACTGAATGAGTGGCCTCCATTTTGGGGTCCGTTTTTGGACCCCAAAACGGGGGCCGTTTTGTCGGCAAAATTTTAAGGTCACCGGGCGAAAAATAGCAAGAGGTTCGATTGTTTCTGCACGTACGCGACAGAAGTTTTCCATGCCGCTGCTTTTCCATGGTTTTGCAGCGCCGCAGGCACTTGTTCTCCACGCCCGGCGGACATTTATGGCCACACATGTTCTTGAACTGGGGAGGCCCTCTGTGGCGGGGCCGGTTTTTGCTAGGGTTTTTCGACCCCAAACTGGTGTCCAGAAAAATCAGTTTTTTCGATCCCTTGAAGGAGCAAAAAGTTTGGAAAACCTGTGAGGGTTGAGAATTGCTGGGGAGAAAGCGTTTGGCCTGTATGATGTTCTTGATCGAAAGCAATCAAGCTTCCGGATCAATGGTCAGCTGCTTTTTTCGGCAGTCTGATTGCAGCCTTGCACGCTTGGTGCATGTTTGTTTGCTACAAAGCTTGTGGTGGACATCCGCCGTGAGTCGACCTAGCGCCCTGAGACCAAACGTTGTGAACCCATTCTTCGTATTTTGCGGTCTGTCTTAACTTTGGATGAGAGGAAAGAAGGGTGGGGCGATGTTAAGCGAAGGTTTGGCGCCGTGGAGCCTGTCATGTTTGCGTATGGTTACAGGTTTTGTTTTCCGGGGAATATGCGCGTGTGTGGCCATTGGGCCGGAGATTGGTGTTCACCGTGTATTGGCACAGGTTTTGACACGTTAACTTTCCAATCGCCCAGAACATTTTTTGGCACAGTGAATCTTGCTACCTTTGCTGTTCCCAGAAGCTTTGTCGCGCAGTAAAGACTGAATCTTGCAATCTTTGCTGCTCGCAGAAGATTTTTTGGCAGAGTGAATCTTGCTAGCTTTGCTGTTCCCAGAACCTTTGTCGCACAGTAAAGACTGAATCTTGCAATCTTTGCTGCTCCCAGAAAATTTTTTGGCACAGTAAATCTTGCTACCTTTGCTGTTCCCAGAAGCTTTGTCGCACAGTAAAGACTGAATCTGGCAATCTTTGCTGCTCCCAGAAAATTTTTTGGCGCAGTAAATCTTGCTACCTTTGCTGTTCCCAGAAGCTTTGTCGCACAGTAAAGACTGAATCTGGCAATCTTTGCTGCTCCCAGAAAATTTTTTGGCACAGTAAATCTTGCTACCTTTGCTGTTCCCAGAAGCTTTGTCGCACAGTAAAGGCTGAATCTTGCAATCTTTGCTGCTCCCAGAAAAATTTTTGGCACAGTGAATCTTGCTAGCTTTGCTGTTCCCAGAAGCTTTGTCGCACAGTAAAGACTGAATCTGGCAATCTTTGCTGCTCCCAGAAAATTTTTTGGCACAGTAAATCTTGCTACCTTCGCTGTTCCCAGAAGCTTTGTCGCACAGTAAAGGCTGAATCTTGCAATCTTTGCTGCTCCCAGAAAAATTTTTGGCACAGTGAATCTTGCTAGCTTTGCTGTTCCCAGAAGCTTTGTCGCACAGTAGAGATTGAATCTTGCAATCTTTGCTGCTCCCAGAAAATTTTTTTGCGCAGTGAATCTGGCTACCTTTGCTGTTCCCCACTTCTTTGTGACTCTTGCCCAAAAAAATGGCCCACGGGCCCTCGCTTCCACCACAAGCAGGTCGGACTGGAGACCACTAGTATCCAAAAGCAAGTCGGCATGGTGGTCCTGCAAACTTGTTTTATTCTATAAATAATTCTATTCTCCCACAGCGTGATTGCAGGACCCGTGCTCTCTCCCTGCAGTTTCCACTCCAGCTGGTCCTGCGCGGCCCTGCGTCAGGGACACCCGGCTTCCAGAGACCAGCTGACTGATCAGGAACAATGTGAAGCGGCCAAGCGGATCACGACGCGTGGGAAAATCTTGTCCATTGACGGCCCCAAAACCAAGCGCCAAAAACGCAGTGGATTCCAGGGTCGCCAAAGTGGGCCTCCCCAGTTCAAGAACAGGTGTGGGCATAAACGTTCGCAGGGCGTGGAGAACAATTGCTCGCGGCGCTGCAAAACCATGGGAACCCAGTGGCCCAGCGGTATGCAAAACTTCTGTCGCGTACCTGCGGAAACAATCGAAACTTGCACTATTTTCGCCCGACGGCAAAAATTTTGCCGACAAACGGCCCCCGTTTTGGGGTCCGTTTTCTGGACCCCAAAACGGCGGCCAAGTCGTCCGGACACAAGCAAATCAAATTGAGACTGAATGAGTGGCCTCCATTTTGGGGTCCGTTTTTGGACCCCAAAACGGGGGCCGTTTTGTCGGCAAAATTTTAAGGTCACCGGGCGAAAAATAGCAAGAGGTTCGATTGTTTCTGCACGTACGCGACAGAAGTTTTCCATGCCGCTGCTTTTCCATGGTTTTGCAGCGCCGCAGGCACTTGTTCTCCACGCCCGGCGGACATTTATGGCCACACATGTTCTTGAACTGGGGAGGCCCTCTGTGGCGGGGCCGGTTTTTGCTAGGGTTTTTCGACCCCAAACTGGTGTCCAGAAAAATCAGTTTTTTCGATCCCTTGAAGGAGCAAAAAGTTTGGAAAACCTGTGAGGGTTGAGAATTGCTGGGGAGAAAGCGTTTGGCCTGTATGATGTTCTTGATCGAAAGCAATCAAGCTTCCGGATCAATGGTCAGCTGCTTTTTTCGGCAGTCTGATTGCAGCCTTGCACGCTTGGTGCATGTTTGTTTGCTACAAAGCTTGTGGTGGACATCCGCCGTGAGTCGACCTAGCGCCCTGAGACCAAACGTTGTGAACCCATTCTTCGTATTTTGCGGTCTGTCTTAACTTTGGATGAGAGGAAAGAAGGGTGGGGCGATGTTAAGCGAAGGTTTGGCGCCGTGGAGCCTGTCATGTTTGCGTATGGTTACAGGTTTTGTTTTCCGGGGAATATGCGCGTGTGTGGCCATTGGGCCGGAGATTGGTGTTCACCGTGTATTGGCACAGGTTTTGACACGTTAACTTTCCAATCGCCCAGAACATTTTTTGGCACAGTGAATCTTGCTACCTTTGCTGTTCCCAGAAGCTTTGTCGCACAGTAAAGACTGAATCTTGCAATCTTTGCTGCTCGCAGAAGATTTTTTGGCAGAGTGAATCTTGCTAGCTTTGCTGTTCCCAGAACCTTTGTCGCACAGTAAAGACTGAATCTTGCAATCTTTGCTGCTCCCAGAAAATTTTTTGGCACAGTAAATCTTGCTACCTTTGCTGTTCCCAGAAGCTTTGTCGCACAGTAAAGACTGAATCTGGCAATCTTTGCTGCTCCCAGAAAATTTTTTGGCACAGTAAATCTTGCTACCTTTGCTGTTCCCAGAAGCTTTGTCGCACAGTAAAGACTGAATCTGGCAATCTTTGCTGCTCCCAGAAAATTTTTTGGCACAGTAAATCTTGCTACCTTTGCTGTTCCCAGAAGCTTTGTCGCACAGTAAAGGCTGAATCTTGCAATCTTTGCTGCTCCCAGAAAAATTTTTGGCACAGTGAATCTTGCTAGCTTTGCTGTTCCCAGAAGCTTTGTCGCACAGTAAAGACTGAATCTGGCAATCTTTGCTGCTCCCAGAAAATTTTTTGGCACAGTAAATCTTGCTACCTTTGCTGTTCCCAGAAGCTTTGTCGCACAGTAAAGGCTGAATCTTGCAATCTTTGCTGCTCCCAGAAAAATTTTTGGCACAGTGAATCTTGCTAGCTTTGCTGTTCCCAGAAGCTTTGTCGCACAGTAGAGATTGAATCTTGCAATCTTTGCTGCTCCCAGAAAATTTTTTTGGCACAGTGAATCTGGCTACCTTTGCTGTTCCCCACTTCTTTGTGACTCTTGCCCAAAAAAATGGCCCACGGGCCCTCGCTTCCACCACAAGCAGGTCGGACTGGAGACCACTAGTGTCCAAAAGCAAGTCGGCATGGTGGTCCTGCAAACTTGCTTTATTCTATAAATAATTCTATTCTCCCACAGCGTGATTGCAGGACCCGTGCTCTCTCCCTGCAGTTTCCACTCCAGCTGGTCCTGCGCGGCCCTGCGTCAGGGACACCCGGCTTCCAGAGACCAGCTGACTGATCAGGAACAATGTGAAGCGGCCAAGCGGATCACGACGCGTGGGAAAATCTTGTCCATTGACGGCCCCAAAACCAAGCGCCAAAAACGCAGTGGATTCCAGGGTCGCCAAAGTGGGCCTCCCTAGTACTAACGTTGTGCTGCAACATCGCCAGTTCTCAGCTGCTTCGCGTACTAAAGTTGTACCACGCAGTCGCAGTTCTCAGCTTCCAGCTCCACAGATTGCTCCGCGACTGAAGTTGTGCTACAAAGTCACCAGTTCTCAGCTTCCAGCTTTCCAGCAGTGCCGTTGTACTGCCAAGTCGCCAGTGCATCATCCAGCTCTCCAGATGCTCCACGCCCTCCAGTTGTACTACCCACTCGCCAGTTCTCATCTTTCCACTCCTCAGCTACTCCGCGCATGCTCTCGCACTGCCGCCAGTTCTCCGCTTCCAGCTCCCCAGCTACTCTGCGTACTGGAGTTGCGTACCAAATCGCAACTCTCGCCTGTGTTTCGCGCACACTTTCGGTTGACGCTGTTCGTCCCACACTCCGCCTTTAAGAGAGAATTTATAAAGTGGGAAATGTTTTTTATAGGAGATATGCTAGTTTTCAATTTTCCACACTCACACTTGCTTGCATACTTACCCTGGCATACTTCGCATTTTGACCCTGGCACTTCGCACTTGGATGCTTTCGCTCTTCCAGTGTGTGTGTGTCAGTGTGAGTGTCGAAGTGTGAGTGTGTCAGTGTGAGTGTCGAAGTGTCAGTGTTCAAAGGATTTTCCGGAAGAACTCTTCGCGATGCTTTCGGGAAAAATCAACGATTAGATGACTGCCGGTGCAGTTGTCCTATCCACTACACACAGAACTAGCTAGTAGCAATGCGAGTCACAAGTTGGAGCACAAGCAAATTGTGAGCAGAAATGTCTTTGGGGTCGAAGAAAAGAGTGCAAAGTCACATAGAGGGGAGACTGCCATGATTGCTGACCATACCTCTGTCGACTTTGCAGTGGGCACTGACTGTGCATTTGGTCTTAACCACATTAGCTGGCGATGAAGCCCAGCTAACAATTGAAAATTCAGGAGTTCGACCGACTGCAAGAATTTGAAAATGCAGTCATGGAACAACTACCAGTGATAGTAAAAGCAGCACTTTTGGGTGCAAGCCAAGCTTTGTCTGTCGCAACTTGCAACAGAAGCTAGTTGACCCATTTGGCACACGTTGCGAGATTGCAATTGCTTTACTGTTGTTGTCAGCCCCTGCTTTGAGCAAGCCGAGCATAAGGGGCAAATGCAAGGGAAAAAAGCCCTGCAAGTCCCGTTCTACTATATCGATAGAGTTTTCCTGCAGGCCTTCTCGCATGTGGCAAACGTGCGGCATGCGCAAGTTGATGCAGGTTACCGTATGACAGGGGAGGGGGCATTGCGCAAAGTCATTGCAGCTCATGCCCCGTGCCTTTCGCAAATGTACTGCGCTGCTTCAAATCAATTTCGAGCTGACGGAGCACCAGCCGAACGGCCGGACGCGATGGTTGCCGGAATGCTGCTTCAGGGAAGCCAGCTTAACCGCATTGACCCTACCTCCAGAGTTTAATTGATGGGGCCGAGTGCCTGCAAGCGGTGTATGCAGCTGCAATTGGTGGATCTCTCACGAACTGAAATCACAGAAATCATGGGAGGTACCTTTGCACACTGCAAACACTTGCAGACATTGAAACTCCCTGGAGTATTGAGGATAATTCGACAGGAAGCCTTCCTCCTTAACAGAGGTGCATGTGCCTCCCACATTGCTCTATATTGCACGACGAGCTTTTGCGGGGTGCACACAGCTCTGTCGCTTTCAGAGAAATGGCCAAAGTGTGACCTGGCGGGGCACTTACTCTCGAGGAAATGCTTTTCTTCGCTATGACAACTTAGATATGCCGAATTGGGTTCGATGGTTGCCACGCACTCAAGAAGACGAGGATCAATGGGCAGATGACTCTTTTGCTGCCCTCGATTGAGGGTTGGTGTCGACGTGCTCACGGATGTCTTGCATCACTGCTTGCACCCGTGTGCTGGCTAGACCCCAATCACATCCCAATCACATCTCGTGATGTCTTTTTGAAAGCTGCAAGCGCACTTCGGTTCACCAATAATGACTACATAAGCACAGTAGGCTGCTGACCAACACCCGTGTGCTGGTTCTGTGCGTACCAGCCAATGACACAGTGCTAGCTGCCTTCGTCGACACTGAGTAGTTAGCCAGTCCCAGCCTGCTACCCGTGTAGTGGGTCTGGATGAGTACAGTGTACAGAATTAGGAAAACGGCGTCTCACCCAGTTTCACCTCCTAACTTAGCATCGCAGTTCATGGGGCACATGCATGTTTTGGCCGCTCCTGATGGCCGCGGTGGAAAGAGGCTGATAGAAGAAGAAAAGCAACACAAGGTGCAGTAATGGTCCAGGATGACTGCCCACACCTGGAGCATGTCACGGCGCACGCTCTATATCAAGCTCTGTGTGCTTGATTTGCCGGACATGCTCTGATTGATCCTCCCCCTCTGGGGGAGGAATGGGAGCCACCTCTCCCCCGCCACCTCTTTTGAACCATTTCGGTGACCTCGCACTGTCCTTCATCCTCGTTTTTTGGAAATACCGAGCTGAGTGACCGTGGTTTTCCCTTGACGGCACCTCCTTGGTTCCGCATTCGTGGCTACCTGCTGGCACAAAAGCAAATCGTGACGAATGGACCCTGGTCAAAGGGCCATTCCTTCACTAACAATTCGGATCTATTTGATGCACACTTTCACTGGTGGTAAGAGCACAGTAGCTATGCTGCAATTTTGGACTGTGCCATCCTTCCCATCTTTTTCATCCTTGCCTTGTTGGCGGTGCTACGGCACTCACAGGGTGATATATGGCTAATCAGTACTTGCAACAGCACATGCAACCGCTTGCTCGCTGGGCTCTTATGCCCCTGATTCGATTGCACCTTGCTCCGCCTCATGAAGAACAAGAAGTACTGAGCGTTTTGCGGAATTCATCGCCCCTGTCTCACCTTTTTCATGCCTTTTTGGCTCTCGGAGCTGCGCTACAGGTTGCACTCGGTTTGGGTCTGGTTGTGTTGTTTTTTGGTGGGTTTTGGGTTGCTTTGGTCCTTTCGTGGTATGTGCAACCTGTCTAGTAACTCCTTCTTAACTCGACTAAGGTGACTTGTGCATGACCTGCACACACAGCGCCTCCACTCGCGCAAAAAAAAATTTCCGTGACTGACCTCAAAGTGTTTGGGTGCTCGATCGAATTTTTGCACTTGGCCACACAGACCTATTTGGAGGACCCGATTTGGGACAGACTGCAACAGAGCTTGGCTAACACCGACTCTGCTGAGAGAGCAGCACTGCAAACACTCTTCGACTGAACTGGACACAGCCTGGGGCCACCACCTCTCGAAGGGCATAGCAGCCTTGAAAAGCTCCATCTTCCAAACATAAGACTGAGGAGGGGAGCTTGACGATCTGCAATTGCTGACACCCCTGCCAGGCCGCAAATCCTACATGCTGCATTCCTTCAGCAATCTCCACATGCCGGAGCATAGGTGCTGCATAGAAAGCCCTGTCAGCAATTTCTCTACGCGGATTGATGGGGACTCGAACTGCTTTGGGGCAGTTCTCGTTATCACCTTCTTGGAATTGCCAAATTGAGTGGCCTTCACCATACATGGCCGAACCACAATCTGCAGTTTCCTTTGTTGCATTAGTGCTGTGTGGAGGGCTGCAGGCAAGAGTAGCTGGGTAGCAAAGTCGATTAGATCAACCTCACAGCCAAAAACATCAATGTCAGACACGGTTGGTAGGAAGCAAAGTATATCATCCTCCAGTTGCATCATGTCTTCATAATGAGTGATGTTGGTTTGCATAGTATACTCCGTTCCTGCCATCGTCACAAGATCGATGCAGACTTCATATTGGTCTTGCTCCGTCGGCATCTTCTCTGCGGGCGGCGGTTCTAGCTTGTATACTTAACTGCTGTGAGCCAGAAAAATGTGGCAGCAAGCATATGGTGGTTGCAAACATGGCTGGGAGTAACAGAAAAAAGATGGCTAAGGCCACCCCTTTCAGGAGGAAAATCACTCTATGCCGGCGCTGCAGCTGCGGGTTTGGGCAGCTACCACGGGTTCCTTACTGCCACCCCCAATGCGGGGGAGGCGGTGGGGGAGGCTGACTGCGGTTAGGCGGGTGAGCAGCCGATGAGGAGCTGCTGCTTCCAGGGGGAGGGGCTGTGCGCCGGGCTTTATTGCGAGCCACAGAATCGTCTCGGCCCGCTCCCTGTTGTTTTCGAAGCTCCTGCTTATGGCGTTCCAGCTTCTTTCGGAGCGTGGGGTCACCAGACAGCCGTCTAAGAAGCTCGTCCCAGCGGTCCTCTGTGTATACTATCGGACCATATTGGTGGTATGGGCGATCTTCTTCTTGTAATTGGGGGTAGCCTTGGGAGTAGTAGCGTTTGAGTAGCTCCTCCGGGAGCCTTGTCAGTCCATATCGGGGAGAGAGCAGGTTCCACCCTACTCGGGCCATGGCCACCTTCAGTCCAGAGGTCAGCCAGTGAGCAACTGCAGTGCTTTCTGTCTGGATGCTGCCCTGCTCAAAGTTGCCGAGCGCTGTGGCTAGCCGAGTGTAACGGATGACAAACCGTCCAAACCCTTGCGCAAAAGCATAAGTGGGTTCCGCAACTGTGTCTTCTTCCTCGGTTGCTACTTCTGTTTCTAGTCAAGTTGCCAGCTCTCGAAAGCATATCGGCCCAGCTGTGCTCCTGGTGCCAGGACATTGCTGTCTTCTGCCGCTTGGCTGACACCGATTCTGCTGAGAGAGCAGCACTCCGCAAACACTCTTCGACTGAACTGAACACAGCCTGGGGCCACCGCCTCCCGAAGGGCATAGCAGCCTTGGAAAGCTCCATCTTCTAAGCTTACAACTGAGGAGGGGAGCTTGACGATCTGCAGCTGCTGACACCCCTGCCAGGCCGCAAACTACGTGCTGGATTCCTTCAGCAATTTCCACATGCCGGAGCATAGGTGCTGCAGTCAGCAATTTCTCTGCGTGGATTGACAGGAACTCGAACTGCTTTGGGGTAGTTCTCTTTATCACCTTCTTGGAATGCCAGGTAGAGTGGCCCTCTACTATGCAGGGCCGAACTACAATCTGCAGCTTCCTTTGTTGCATTAGTGCTGTGTGGAAAGCTGCTGGCAAGGGTAGCTGAGTAGTACAATCGGAGGTCAACCTCGCAGCCAAAAACATCAATGTCAGACAAGGTTGGCAGGAAGCAAAGTATATCATCTTCCAGTTGCATCATGTCCTCATAATGAGTGATATTAGTTTGCATAGTATACTCCGTTCCTGCCATCGTCACCAGGTCGATGCAGACATCGTATATCTTGCTCCGTCGGCATCTTCTCTGTGGGCGGCAGTCCTAGCATGTCTACTTAACTGCTTTGAGCCATAAAGGTGTGGCAGCTTACAGTAAAAGAAAAAGGATGGCTAAGGCCATCCCTTTCAGAAGGGCTGTGTGTTTGGGCTGCTACGGCGGGTTCCTTACTGCCACCACCAATGCGGAGGAGGTGGTGGGGGAGGCTGGCTGCGGTTAGGCGGGCGGGCTGCCGATGAGGAGCTGCTACCACCTGGGGGAGGGGCTGTGCGCCGGGCTTTATTGCGAGCCACAGAGTCATCTCGGCTGACTCCCTGTTGGTCTCTGAGCGCCTGCTTATGGCGTTCTAGTTTCTTCCGAAGCATGGGGTCACCAGACAGCCATGCACAGAGCTCGTCCCACCGGTCCTCTGTATATACTATTGGACCATATTGGTTGTACGGGCGATCGTCTTCCTGTACCTGGGGGCAGCCTTGGGAGTAGTAGAGTCGGAGTAGGTCCCCCGGAAGCCTTGTCAGTCCATATCGGGGAGAGAGCAGGTTCCACCCTACTCGGGCCATGGCCACCTTTAGTCCAGAGGTCAGCCAGTGAGCAACTGCAGCGCTTTCTGTTTGGATGCTGCCCTGCTCAAAGTTTCCTAGCGCGGTGGCTAGCCTAGTGTAGCGTATGACAAAACGTCCAAACCCTTGCGCAAAGGTATAGGTGGGTTCCGCGACTGTGTCTTCTTCCTCGGCTGCTTCTTCTGTTTCTGCTTCCGGTAGTTCGGCGCCTCCTACTGGCACCGGCTGTGCGTACCTGGCGATCGTTCTTTTGCTCCACTTGCAGGAGAGTCTGTGTCCGACCCTTCCGACTGGGGTCTATTGGGGGGTGTTTAGCCTCCGCAACATTTCTCCATAGCGGGACTTCAATGCGCAGTTTCAATTGCAGGAGGGATGGGAAGGACATAGCTTGCCCCAGAGAAGGGTCAATGGCGCCACAGGTATATGCTCTCGCAGCCCAGGACGTATCTGGCATGCGGGGGTAGCGGTCATATGTGATTTCCTTGTTATAAACTCCCACCACCAGGAGGGGATTGTCTTCTTCCCTTGCTTCCGGGGTCGGTAGCCGCAGCCGCCCTTCACTCCCACCGACGCGAAGCGTTGTTGCTCCATGGCTGTGACGAGGCTGGAACAAGCTGGACTGGGAAAGTTTGACAAAAAGATCGTTGATAGGCAGCGTTTGTTCTCCATACTCCATTTCCTCGCACAAACGACATGATGACAGTCTGCGTAAAGGTGAGCGCATTCACATCCTTTTCGCTAGACTTTTCCTGCTTGGTCAGGGCTGCCTTTGCTGCGCTTGCAATTTGACGCCCGTGTTGATTATTATGGGAGCAGCACCTGGAGACAAAGGCTACTGCCAGAAGAGGGGTTTGCATAGAGCGCTAGCTGCTTTTGGGGTATGAAGGAACACAATTTGTGCCCTTGCTTGGCAAATGCAAACAGGTTTGCAAGGGGTGCAGCAAATGCTTCACTGATGCGGTGCAGGTCCGCAATGTAGTCAGGGTTAATCTCCTCTGGGATGTTCCCAAAGGAGGTGCCATGGAGTGCGCTTTCTGCCACCCTCCGCCAGAGGAATGTCCGGACGAGCCGGTTGACTTGCTTGTTGGAGATGCACAATCTCGCCATTGGCCATTCACGAGGAAGGTCGCTGTACAGCTGTAGCGAGGGTAGTGCCATTCCTTTCGTGTCAGCGTCTGCAGCTGCGTGGAAGGCTACTTGGTGTACATGCAGCGCCTGCATGGCTCTCTGCTCTGCTTCTAACTGTGTATCAATGGCAGCAGCGCCTCCTCTTTCCACATTCCTTTGGTCATTGTCTAGATCAATTTCTGTCATGGCCTGGGGGCATTTCTGTGCCTCTTCTGGATGCTCGGATGGCGTGGCTGGGTCCCTGCTGACAGGGGACTCTTGCATCTGATCAGCTAGGTCAGCGAGATCCTCAAGCGTGACCGGCTGTTGCCCATGTTCCGGGATGCTGCCTAGTGGCGGCTTGGAGGCCTGACCTGCTGATGGCCCCTGCCTGCACTTGCTTTTGTCCCTGGTCTTCGTTTAATCAGGGACTCCGAGGAATGTGACGGGGAGCTGTCATCCTGGGGATCAACTCCTTGTGGTGGCATCGCGCTTCTGTGTTGGCAGCGGTCCACGCTGTGCAGCTGGACAGGCTGGCGATGCTGCCAACAAAGCCAAGGATTATCAGTTTGAGTCGCTCCATAAAATCTATTTCTATGATGCGTGGAGGTGGAAAATCGAACTGAACCAGCCAGGCTCCCCCCTATGCCTTCCCCCTCGGCCAGGTCTGCTGCAAAATGGCTGCTACTGGCAACCCACACCAGAACCGGTCGATAGCGCCGCGTGCACACAAAACACACAAGAACCTGTGCAGAAGTTAGCCTCACCGAGACCAGTTCAGCAGAGAGCGAGGAGATTTCACCTCCAAGTGAAGACCGGAACCTGCTAGCCAAGGTCATTGATGTGCTGTCTGCAACGCCCCCTCCAAAAGGTCTGCCAACGGGGTGTTTTTATTCGGCATCCAAAGAATAGACATTACACGCTCAACCGAGTTTATTGGGCACAAGGCCTTTGCACAATGTCAGCAATTGACTGTGATCGACTTGTCACGTGCACAGGTGAGCATTTTAAGTATGCAAGTTTTCTCTCATTGCCGAGCCTTGACACAGGCAATCTTGCCAAGGCGCCTTGCCGAAATTCGTGCTGAGGCGTTTGAAGCCTGTGTCTTGCTATGCACAGTAGCGCTTCCACGGCAGCTTCTCAGCATTGGACACAGAGCCTTTGCCGGGTGCAGCAAACTAGTCTGCCTCACCTGCCGAGGCGCTGAGGCCGATAGATGCTGCCTACAGGTAGCAGCCAACGCCTTCGAAGGGTGTCAGGCACTGGTTGTCCCTGAAGGAATCTGCTATCTATCGGTACGGGGTAGACAGCAAAAACACGCAATTTGGGAGTCTCACGAAGAAGACTTTGCACGGCAAAACTAGGAGAAAACATCCAGATGGCTGCCCGTGCAGTTGTCTCTCGCCAAGCTGGTAAATAGTAACAGCCACTAGCAGCAGCAGTCAAGAAACAACTGCAGCCTGCTGCAGACCCTTTAGGCTCAGACGGGGACACAGAGCAGGTCAGTTGACGTTCGGCCATGCTCGCTGATCACATTTCAGTGTCTAGCTCGCAATGGAGCGAAGAAAGGTCAATGGTTATACATTTGATCTTGACCACATTGTCGGGAGAGGAAGCCCAACTGACTATTGAACTTCAAGAATTCGACCGTCTCCAGGAATTTGAAAGTGCAGTTCTGGAACAACTTCCCGAAATAGGTGACAGCAGCACCTCCGGATGCGAGTTGGACTTTCTCTGCTGCACCTCACAACAGAAGCTGGTAGATCCGATCTGGCACACCCTGCGAGACTGCAATTGCTTTACTGTCGTCGTGAGCCCTTGTCTAGTCGTAGCTGAACATAAGGGACAAATACAAGGCGAGGCCAAAGCCCTGCGAGTCCCGTTCTACTACATTGATAGAGTTTTCCCGCAGCCCTTTCCGTATGTAGCCAAGGTCCGACATATACAGGTGGATGCTGGCTATCGTATCATAGGGGAGTGTTCATGGCACCATTGTCAACACCTCCAAATAGTGCATCTAGCCAGCACAGTCATCAGTCTGCAGACGCGAGCCTTCTACCGCTGCTACGCACTGCGCAGGGTCCTTGCCCCAGGTTGTAAAGAATTTGGAACACAGGTCTTTGCCGAATGTTGCTCCCTGCTGCAAGTCGGACTCAGGAACGATACTACAAATCAACTCGCTCCACAGGCAGAGCTAAGGCCTCGCGCCTTTCATAAATGTACAGCACTGCGACAACTTGACTTCGAGCCTTTGGAGTACAACGCTAACAGTGTGACGCGGGTCTTGCCGGAGTGCTGCTTCCTGGAAGCTGGCCTAACCTCATTAATCTTTGCCCTCAGATTTTACATGGATAGGACCGGCCGCATGTGAACGCTGCCGCTACAGGTGGATCTCTCGCAAACAGAGATCACAGAAATTACGAACTGTGCTTTTGCCCACTGTCAACACTTGCAACGCCTGAAGCTTCCAAACAAACTGCGAAAGATCCAGCAGGAAGCCTTCCTCAAGTGCGCCGCCCTGACCGAAGTCAGCGTGCCACCAACCCTGCTCTATATTGCGAGGCGGGCTTTTGCAGGATGCACGCAGCTCAATCGATTCCATCGAACGGGCAAACGAATGACTTGGCGAGGCACATACTCGCGAGCCAATGCTTTTTTAAGATGCGATAACCTAGATATGCCAAAGTGGGTTCGATGGATACCGCGCAATCCAAAAGACGAGGATCAATGGGCCGATGACTCCTTCGCAGTCCTCAACTAAAGGTGCACAGAACCACATATGGCAACGCTTTGCTATGCCTCCCTGCTGGCACCCGTGTGCTGGCCCTACCTCTGCTAGAGGCCATCCTTGCTGAGTATCCAACGAGCAACTTGCCCACTGCACAAACACCCAGGGCTACTTTCAAGAAAATGTTGACAATTCGGACCTGGAGGATAGTAGGACCAATTGCCACACACGGCTACAAAGAAACATCAACACTTGCTTGCTAGCCTCTTAGACTAGCGCCCGTGTGTTGGTCCTAAGAGTGCCAATCAATTTCGTTTTGCTCTTCGCTTTCGTTGGCCTGAGTAGCTAGACAGTGCCCAGGCTGCTACCCGCGTAGTGGTTCTGGATGGGTACAGTGTACAGAATTAGGAAAACGGCGTTTCGCTCTGTTTCACCTATTTTCGTGTAGTTCATGGGGCCCTGCATGGATCGGCCGCATCATATCTGGCCGCGTTTGAAAGATCTTGTCAGGTTTCCAAATGCGACATTTTTGCAGCACACTTCAGAAGAAGATGCCTTTCTCCCATTTCGTTTGCCTTCGCGCAGCACATCTTGCTCTGCTCTCGGTGATGAGCCGTGTCGGTAGTAGAGTTCAGGATCTGCTGCCTTTGTGCCTCTCCCTCGTGGGGAGGAATGGGAGGAGCAACCCCCCTCGCCTCTTTTTGAAAGCTCGCCAGTGGCATTACACTGTCTTCGCTATCGGTATGTTGGACATCCCGAGAATGGGGACTGTGGTCTTCCCAGTTTGTCACGTCTTTGCGTGCATGAGGCAGGATGCTGCCGGCTGTCACGCAGGCTACCTGACTGAAAACAAGTCCAAGATAGAATCTCGTGGGCCATGCATGTAAGTGCACTGTGAGGTCGGTCATAGGTCTCCTTCGTGCTCTTATGCTAAGCCTGCCTGTGAAAGACCTTGGCAACTAAACCAGCTGCTGAATGGTGATACCCACTTCCGTGGGCAGCAGCTCATGCATTGATGTGCCTGTTCTGGCTCATCCTCTTGCCAGTTCGTCGATGGACAAGGACGTCTGAGGACTTTGCTGAATTCACTGCCCCTGTTTCACTCTTTTCATGCCTACCTGGCACCTCGAGTTACTCTACAGGTTGCTCCCTTTCCGTTTTGTGTGGTTTTTGGTTGTGTTTGGGTTTTGTGGGGGCTTGTTCGGTTTTCTTTCTTTCCCTGTTCGGTTGCAACCTGGCTGGTAACTCTCTTTTCACTCGACTAAGGTGACTTGTGCACAACCTGCACACACAGCGCCTCCACTCGTGCAAAAAAAAGGCAAAGGCAAGGGCAAAAGCCAGTATCAGGGTAGCTGGCAGAGCAGCTGGAACCAAGGATGGGGACGATCCTGGACCTCAGGTTCTTGGGACTGGAGCGGATCCGGATGTTCCTCGTGGCAGGGAGCAGCTGCCTTGTCATCTTCCTCCGACTGGTGGTCTGAATCCAAGGGAGGATGGTGGAGCCGATGAGATGCCATATAAGAAGGGATTGAAGAAGCAGAGATTACCCTCTGGCCATCCGGACCGGAAGGTCACGCCGGAAATCAAAATTCGTTGGCGTGTCAATTTCCATGTCCACATGAAGCGAGCGGGAACGCTCTGCCGTGACTCCTTCAGTCAGCTAAGTTTGCGTGTAATTCGATGGCGTTTGCAATCTGCGTACGTTTCTCTCGAGGTTTGGAACGGTAGGAGTTCCCGATGAGACAAGCGTGCCGGAAGGCATCGCCGTCATTCTTTGTGAGACCTCGTTGCTTGTTGCGACTTTTGAGGTACTTTGCCAGACCTGCACAAGCGAAGACTTGTCGCATGCTCCGCACCAGTGAAAAAGGATCGATTGCCAGATTTGCTCTCGTCTTGAACTGATAAATAAGAGCATTTTGCATTTGTGCCGACTTGCAGCATTCGCATGGAGTAGTTCGAGGGTTGTAGTGCGGTTTGATTTCATCGCCGCCTGAGGTTGGTACGTGACCACTCGTGACTCCCTCTTCGGTGCAACGCGGCAAAGCCGCTCCGCGCCGCGGGGGGTGTTTTTGCTAAGTGTCACGTACACTACTGTATATACATACCTCTTACCCCGGACTTTGGCTCAAGGAAAAGCTGTGCGCTATTGGCTGATTTCCTGTAAACATAGTTGCGGCTCTCTGTTGAATTGCACGCACGTTTTTTGTGTGTGGAAATTCTACAGCAACACACCATAGTGCGATTTTAGGTCGTCACGCCAACAAACTTGGATGCGAGTGAAAGACTTCTTGGCTGTGGACAAAACTGGCTTTATGGCTGAACCACAGTGCGTGGAAAAAAATAGGCATGAGAGGGTTCAGTTTGCAAGAGATTTCGATCGTCAGCGGCGCGCGTTTAGGACCACCCGGCGTGTTGTTTAAGTGAGAAGTTGTGAAGTTGCGTGATGTTCCCATGCCATTGAAGACTGTTGCCTCAAAATCCACAAAGAAGAGGTGGTTTTTTGCTTTCAATCAATTGCAGTTCAATCTCAGTTGGCAACAGTCATGCGACTGGAAGTGCCGTGTGTGTGTGTGTGAGCAAACAGGCACAAGACTCGCATTGGATTTATTGACGTTTTGAGGATGTTTTTCAAGCTTCCATGAAAGGAGGGAGGCCTTGAGTTACAAAGCGGCTTGCAGGCTCAGGTTGTTTTGTTGCAAGAACTGAGCAAGATGATTTGTTGTTGTTCCACCAAGTGGAAGCGGCGGTGAAGTTGCGTGATCTCCCCATGCCAATGAACACGTCCCTTCGGAATCCAAAAAAGGGAAGAGTGATGTTGCTTTGTGTTTTTTGATTTCAGCCAACTGCAGTTGCAGGGCAGTTGCACTGGATTTACTCCGGTCGGATTTCATGCTTAAAAGAGCGATGCAAACCCTTGTAAGGAGAGCTTGTTGGGAGTTTTTTGTTCGTGTGCGTTTTTGGCAATGTTTCCACACAATTGATCTATGTAGATTGTTCTTTCCTGTTTCTTTTTCTGTTTTGTTCGGAGGTTTTTGGCATGCTTGTTTTGTGAGTCCTTCAGAAAACATCAAATTTTGGACCCCGTGGTTTGGCATGATCTTGATTTCAATCAGGCCTTGGTGGTCGCTGTGAGCTTGTGTGACGCGCGCGGAACATGTCTGCATCAAACCGTTGTTATGATTCAGCCTTCGAGGTTGAAGAACCGTTCTGTTGTTTTCGGTTCTGCAGCAGAATCCATTCGTTGGACCGTCCTTGCGTGCCATGCCGATGTTCCTCCTTACGCTGTTCCTATTGGTGGAATCGGCGGAACACTGCGAAAACTGTGAGTCTACAGCCTTCCTGCAATACCGAGAGGTGACTCACGTGCCTTGGGAACCATTTGCGCAGGTGGTTCCAGATCTCAAGATTTGAGATCTTAAAATGCTGATGCATTCATTGGATGATCATGAATTCTATTGGTCCGAAAGATTCACTTTCCCAAACTGTGCGCCAGGTCCGAAGAAAGGTACCACTTGTACGACAACAAGACAAACCGGTCTGTCCGGGTTTAACATATTTTTTTTCTTTGATGGTTATTGGGATTCTTAAGGATCGTGCATTTGATGCCACATTTGTTTGGTTAGGTTTGAACTGGTTGCAACAGTGTTGAAAAGTTGAATAAAGGATTGTGCCTCAAGAATGGCCATTGTACCAACACATGTTTGCCACTGTGGAGTCATGAGGGTCGATCTGGCAAAGTCTTCGAAAACTACACCGAAATGGCGACATGTCAATGAAAATCGTACTGAGACCAGACATCATCTGAGGGCTTGGATCTGATGACGACGAACACAACGGGAGGACATTGCGAGAAATGCGTCTGCGAGTTTCTCGAGAGCATCCCGGAATGCGGCTATGACGCCTGGCTGCCGGACAACCTATGTATATATACACACGTTCTTCTAGTCTAGAGAATTGGTGCATCAAGCAAAACATGAGAGGCATGTTTGACAATCGAGGCCCTAAGGACACACGAAGCTAGTCAAACTTGAGGGTGCCAGCGGACAGCGAAGAACACCTGAACCCCCCGCATGACACCAAATGGTGAGCGTTGCTTCTCAGCGTGACCTGAGCGGGACGTGCCAAATTTCAGCGGCACTTTTTTGATTTTGTTTGTTTAACATGGTTGCCAATCACCTTTCCGTCACGGTCACGGCCTACGGTGGAGGCATTTTTTTTCCAAGAATCTCTTCAGCTTCTTTGAGGACAACGGCATGAACCCGGTTCTCTCCAAACCCCTCGGATCATCGAGCGGTTTTTCTTTTTCTCGCCCGGTCAGGAGGTGGTGAAGGATGCGACGAAGTGCGGAACTGAAGTGGGGAAATGCACTTGGGCACCTTGGAGAGGAGAAAGTTGGAGGTGGAGTTGATTCCTTATCACCTTCACGCATAGAGTGTTTCGGTGCAAACGGTTGAGCTTTCGCGTGCGCATGCACAGTAGAAATTGGTAGTCCGTTCACCCAAAGCCTCCCTTTGGTCAGTACAGTAACCTGATGTTTAGCCGTGTCTGCGCGCGCAGACACGTGCAGAGCGGCATGGTGAATACGAGGGATGTGATGGCAGAGAAGTCAATGGCCATGGCTGTTTTGGTTGGTCCAATCAGTGTTTGCATATGGAGTGTTGTAGGATTGTTGAGGTCATAGGCCTCTTAAAGCGCCTGATTCGGGTCTTCCTTTTCCTCAAGCCTGCAAGGCGACACCACCACGTTCCTAGTAGTTGAACACTTGAGTGGCCCGTGTTTTCCATTTTTGTCGTTGTTTTGAAGGATGCACATATATAGTTCTAAAGTCTTGTTGGTCTGTCATTGACTGTCAGCATGACCCCAACGTGACATATAGCAGATGAAGCGCTAGTCCTGCTTGGCGATTTGGCTTACCCACTAGCCAAGTACAGCATCAATATCAGCGTTCCCCTGCGAAACTAATCTTCAATATCACTCTCATTGCATGGGTGTGACACAAACCCAATTGAGCCGGGTGTGTCTTCTTCAAATTCACGACTGCTCCAACCGCTCCTTTCGGTCCTTCTCTTGGAGACCCACATTCAATGCAGCAGGGGTTTGAGGGAAAGATGCCGAACGGGTGCTGCTGGTGTGGAACTCGAGTCCATGGACCTCTAATGAAGATGTTTAAAGCTGTTGTTCTTCATATGGAAAGTTGTTCTTGCCTGGACTCTCTTTATCAGTGGCCCTGCGCAGACTGTACGTGCTGTGCCTATTGAGCTTTGTTTTGGTCCTCCTGGCTTTTGTACTGGTGATCTCTTCACACCCGCGTTGCAGCGCCGCAGTCCATCGGTTCCAGATTCTCGGTAACCTCATTTCTGTGTTCCATCCTGATTCTCTGACTTTCTTGAGAGATACAGTATTGCATCTCTCAAAAAGATGCCAGACATCGTGTAGATGTTATTTTTTCCTGCTTCTTTTATTCATGCTGTGTTCAGCCTGTTTTTTTGCAGAGCTTTTAGAAAAGCGTGGTGCAACACTACACCTGATGGCCTAGCAAAGCCTGGGACTTCTGAGCCCAGAATGGACTCAGGTGATTATCAAAAAGGGTGCGAAGTGCATCTTGAAGCCGAAGAAATGCAAGAAGAAGGTTTGTCAGCAGCTCTCTGGCATTTGAAGAGTCTGTTTC
Organism: Porites rus; assembly: GCA_964035705.1. Classification (NCBI taxonomy): domain Eukaryota; kingdom Metazoa; phylum Cnidaria; class Anthozoa; order Scleractinia; family Poritidae; genus Porites; species Porites rus. The sequence goes on from CAXIVM010001256.1 coordinate 22,103, forward strand.
AGTTGGCAAGAACCATACAGTTCAACCAATATTGCCTCCAAACCTGATGAAGCAATCGCTAATCTCATGTATAGCTGTTTCAGTTCGACCACTTTTCAAACCCCTAGGCATATCGCCAAGACATGCCCAGTGGGGAAGAACTGCTTCAAGAAGATGCCTTTCGACCGGTGCCTAGATGAGCTCTCTGGAAGCAGCGACATGGTGAAAACTGCCGCACCATGTCTGCAAGAAGTTACAGTCGACTGCAGAAAGCCGCCTGCAGACTAGCCACCTGCTCCGCCTGCTCCGCCTGCTGCGGAACCACGGATCGACCGCGTGAGATCAGACCCACCGAGTCCTGTCAGGTGAACGCCTTGAAGACGGCCAAGACCTTCGTGGTCAAAGACTTGAAACGACGCTCAGAAGGCGAAGGCTGAAACGGAGCAGAAACAGACGCAAGTGTTTCGGTGTGTTCTTTTTTTGAGTGAAAGAGAGGTGTATCAAGGTGTATCACCTAAGTTAGCTGGTTGTTTCAAAGGCGTTTTCTCCCAAGAAAAAGCACTTAAGCACTTTGCAAACTTTTGGGTCTGGTGAGATATCAAAACTTTAGTCCCAGAGTCTCACTGGAATCTATGAGTGGCTTGATGATGCGTGCATGGTGTGTCACCATCCCCTGTAGTGTTTGGCATAAGCATCTCATGTGCTGCATATCAAGCAGCTGGAGGGGCTGGGGGGAAGTGGTGGATGTGACATGCCAAATCGCCAAATCAATTCATTAGCAGTTGAACATTCTACCGGCTCAAGCGCTGTTCCAAGGAGATGTGCTGCGTGGGCTGACGAGCGTAGGGAATGACTTGCTAAAGTTTCTCACTGACACCTTCCCTGGAGTCTCAGCGCAAGACCAAGGTGCCGCCGCGATGTTGACAGGAGCAGGTTACCACTTTGGGCAACTCTTGTGCAACGCCAGTTGCACCAGGCAGCTCTTTGAATGTACTTGATACATGTGTTTGGACGGATCTCCAGGTTGTGCTGTAGATTAGTTGCCCCTCTACAAGTGGTAGTGGGCGAGAATCCACAGTCTGGCCTCTTTAGTCATGTTGTTGGACTCATGATTCCGGCTCCTCATGCAAGGAGGGATTGAACAGCTTATGAAACAGTTCAACGTCCTTGACATGGCCAACTCATTCTTGAAGATGGCGCCAAATCTGCAGTTGTTTTCAACAGGCCCTGCATTTTGAGTTGTGAGATATCTGACCCCAGACTCCTGAATGTTTGTCAAAGATTGCAGTGTTGCGCCAATCAAAGTCAAGTACGTTGTGTGTTTTGGTGCCTGGCATCGCTACTTGGAACCCGGGCATCGCTACGAAGGGAGCAAGGACGCTACGAGGGGCTCCTGGCCTTACTACTAGGAGCAAGAGGACGCTGCTAGTTAGGAAGATCCCAAAGTCAGCCGAGCCCGGGCTGAGCCCCCCCCACAACATCTGGTCCCCTCACCGGTGGATCATCTTCAGGTCATCCATATTTATGAGGATTGCTATGATGGATTGAAGTCCTTCTTCAAGAAGGTGATGAAGATCTTCCAAAAAGCGCCTCGAGATGTTCGGGGGAAAACGCCCTCTGCTATTTTACAGCTTTTTGAGCCAGCGTTTCCGAGCCGAGTCGTTACATTTTGTGGGATAAATCTCTGAAGATTGTGCCTATGTGAAACAATCAGCACGAATTGGGCAGGCAAGAGCAAGAGCTGTCTTTGTTAAGGATAACCCTGCACAAAGATTGCCAGCGGTGGCAAGAAGTGTAGCGTGGGAGAATTGGGTCATCTCGACGTTGCAGAGTCACCGGCAGCAAATCCGACCCCTGGTCCGAGGCCACGAATGGTCCCTTAAAGCTTCCTCGGAACAAAGATGGAGAGCACTGCGCGTTGAAGTGGGACATGACGATCTTCTTCTACACGGACTGTGGCTTGCGAGCATACAGGATTGGCAATGAATGTGGCAGGTCCTTTTTTGTTCGTACAATCACAACCACTATCCACTAGACATATCAGCAATGCCACAAAGTGCCTTCTGCCACTAGCTGTTTGGTAGTAGGGTGTTTTCACAAGTTCTTCATGCCGTAGCAACTGCACCTATCTTATGAGCGGAGAACAAAGGGGCAGAAGAAGGCCAGCTTTTGATAGAAACAAGACATTTAAGTCGTATGAAGGTTTTGGGAGTGATCACGAAAGGTAGCCCTTTAGGGGATACCTTGAGTTTGTCTTGCGAAGCAAGTGTTGGGACGTCCGGGTCTAATAATTGATCGCTCAATTCAGACCCCCCCCCTGAAAAGTAGAGCCTACCTGTACAGGGTTCCACTCCAACAGCCGATATAGTGTGTCCATACTTGACTGCTTCAAGACTCAAAGAGCAAGAGGATAAGACTCTGCGCATAAAAGACACTAGCGGTCTGCACCTCTACCGTGTACGCCCTAGTCACTCTTTCAGTGGTAGCGGAGCAGTGATCCTGGAAGACCCAGGTGAGCTCCTTTCCTAGGCATAGAATTGCTTGTGGGCAAACGGCCATGGATTGGATTGACGACTGGGAAGAGCCTGATGCGGATGTGGCTTATGAGCCAGCAGCCTACGTGAATAGGCATGTGAGAAGAGAACCAGCAGCGATAGCAATGACAACACAGGTCACTACAAAGGTGCCCCCATCTTATGATGGAAAGACTTCATGGTTTTCCTATGAGGATGCCATAGACGATTGGTGTGATATCACCGAGCTGGAAGATGAGAAGAGAGGACCAGCATTGAGAAACCGACTAGAAGGAGAAGCAGCTGTATACAAGCGAGTTTTAGACAGAGATGCATTGAAGGCTAATGAGCCACCAGGAGCTGGAGTAGATTACTTCAAGAGAGTACTACGACCATATTTTGTGAAAGGATCAACCAATGTATTCCTATACAGGTTTATGCAACTCGTGCGATTCAATCGAGGATCAGCCGACATGATGAAATGGATGACAAGATTCCAGATTTTACTCCAAAGGCTTATGAGCAGTTGGATGGACATGTTAGAACCAGTCACTCAAGCACATCCACAAGTCCTAGCTCAGATGCAGGCAGATGCAGCGTTGACTGGAGTAGCACCAACGGCAGAAAGGATTCAGGAAATCATGCAGACCATGAATGGCAATATGAGAACTTTTCATCAGAATGAATTTCCTCTAGGAGAAAATCTCATTGCCTTACTCATGCTGTCACTTGCAGATTTGTCTCAGGACCAGCGAAACACTTTGACTTCTTTGATGACTCATCGTGGCAGGGTCCTGCAGCAATACACTACAACAGAGTTGAGGACAGTTTTCATTGAGATGTTCTGCACGACAAAGACTTCAGTAGACAATCCTTTGATGCAGCCGACAGGTGCTGGAGGTAGAAGATCATTTCTCGTACTAGACGAAGGAGAACTCGATGGTACATATGGCTATTGGGCCGAAGATGAAGAAGATGGAACAGAAGGATTTTTAGATGCCCTGGACGATGTCTTTTGGGTATATGATGATCAAAACTTCTCGTGGTTCCAAAGGAGATTCCAAGGAAGAAGAGCCAGAAAAGGCAAAGGAAAAGGAAGAAGAAAAGGAAAAGGTAAAGGAAGATCAGGCCGCAGATTCTTCAGACCTCGTGGAAAAGGAAAAGGAAAGAGACGAGGTAAAGGCCATTTTGCTGATGAGCAACAGACAACTTTTCCAGATGAATACTTTGAAGAGAATCCTTATGAGGACACTTGGGAGTCAAACCAAGGAGCATATGATGCCATTCTTGCCGAAGATATGAATGACTATCTTCAAGGAGAATATGATGATGCCAATGACTTTTGGCAACAGCTTGAAGAAGCATGTTTTTTCCACAAAGGAAAAGGAAAAGGCAAGAGAAAAGGCAAGAAAGGAAAAGGAAAAGATAAAGGAGATGGCAAACAAGGTGCAAACTATGCAAATCAACAACAGCCACGTTCTTTGACTGCACCTTCAAGATCTTCACAAGCATCAGGAGGTCAACAAGGTTTCTTTGCACATTGTGTGACAGCAGCAGCTGAAGTCCATGACAGTGAGGTGAACTTGCTGTCAGGCATGATGACCTCATGTCAAGATGAAGCTGACTGCGCGGTCAACAATGGTGAGACGATCTTCAATGGCATGAGTGCCCCTGTGAGGTACTCTTTGTCAAAGGAGATGCTCACAAAGGCTCCTGATGGCTTTGCGCTTATGAGCGCTGAGGAAGAAGTGAAGGAGATGCAGGCCATTTCATTTTTGACTGAGAATCGCTTCCCGCCGACTATTGCAATCCTGGACATTGGATGCACTAGAGCTATGGGATCAAGGCGAGCAGTCGACCATTTTTGCAACTATGTCGACAATCACCCAGATTGTGGATTATGGTACTCTTTTGAGGCTACCAAGAGCAAGTTTTACTTTGCAAATTCCCAGAAGGCTACTTGCTCTCAGAAACTGGTGATTTACATGTATGATCGTGCATGGACGATCCACCATACAGAGTTCGACATAGTGGAAGAAGGAGAAGTCCCGTTGCTTATGAGCTTGCCACAGATGAGGAACTTAGGCTTTGAACTCAGGCTGACACCTCAACATGCTTATCTGACATCGGTGCCTCTTGGTATCAAATATTTGGAGTTGAAGGTTGCAGCCAGTACTCATCTTGTCTTGGACTTCCAAGATATTGCATGGTATCTGTCTGACGTGAATTTGCAGACTCGGCGCGAGAAGAGTTTTTACTCTCACTTCACTCACTATGAATATTTCTGTTGACCACAATAGTGATGAAGATGTAGCTGAACATGCATATCCTGTGGTTGACTACTGGGAAGTAGATGTTCACACGACAAAACTGATACGTCACCACAAGGATTATAGAAAGATTCTTTTTCCAGCAACTAAGTCCTGTCCTGTAGACACTGACTTACTGGAAGACTTGCGACTGACAATCATCAAGAAGAAGAAAGGAGGAGAAGAGATCAAGAAGCAAGATGATTGGCGCAAGGCAAAATGGAAGGACCTACAAATTGGCTATGAATGGCGTGGTAGAACAATTTTTAAGTTCAAACCAGATGCCAAAATTCCAGATCTAAAGATCAGGAAGGCTGGCATTGAGCACCGTGGCATTGGTGATCCTGATGCAGTGGTGCGCTCCTCCTCAGAGAAGGTTCCCATTGCAAAGGACAGGGAACCAGGCTTCTCGTCAGAGAAGGAAGGTGCACCATCAAGTGCCGCGGAAAAGCCCGCGCCGCCAAAGTTTCGGTATACTTCCAAGGGTTTTGATCCATTTTGGAAGGGACACAAGTCAAAACCATCTGAGCCTCAGAATGATTTAAAGGGTGATGATCTTGAGGAGTATGCTCCCTCAGAACCACCTGAGAGGCCAGAAGGTGAACTTGTAGAAATTCCTAAAGCATCAAAAGGACCATCAAGTGATAAACATGAACCACTTGAACCAGGTGATGGCGCTCTTGAGCCTAGGCGGATTTCAATCCCATTACCTGGTAGTGAAGTTGTTGCAATGACACCGGCATATAGGAAGATGTTGCAGAGACTGGAGGACAAGGTAGAGCTTTATAAGCTTCATGTGAAGCACTACCATATGAGTCCTACTCAGTTCCGTAGACGTGTTTCTATGTTGAAGCTTCCTGACTCTGTTTTAGAGAAGTATGAATCAGTTGTCAGGAACTGCCGTGTTTGTAACACTTCAGTGGCACCTCCGCCACGAGCCAGAGTCTCCGGTATTAGAGCTTCATGTTTTGGTGATGTTGTTTTTGCTGATCATTGTGAGGTTGAACTTCACAAGAACAAGTATATCATTCTACTTGTTCTTGATAGTGCCACAAATCTTCTCTGGGCTACGGCGCAGAAAGACCTCATAGATCAAACCACCATCCAAGCATTGAGGCAGTGGTCTGATGAGAACAACTGTGTTCCGAAGGCCATCGTAGGAGACGAAGCCTTTTTCACCGATGCTTTTGTTGAATACTACAGGTTTTATGGTATACAACAATGTCCTTGTGGGCCAAGAACTCCTTGGCCAAACCGAGCAGAGACAGCTGTACGTTTGTTCAAACGTATGTGGCATGTTATGAAGGTAGATCTGGATGACCCACGTTTTCGTGGTGTTACGGTCAGAGAAGTGGTCAAGAAGGTAGTTTGGGCAAGAAATTGTCAGTTGACTATCAGTGGATACTCACCAATAGAGATAGCAACTGGAAGACGTCCACCAGATCTTTTTGACCTTGAGACCGCAAGCCCTGAGCAATTGTCAGCTGATGCAGCCGCACAAGATCGTACAAATTTGGAACTACAACGTGTGGCTTTGAGAGCTCATCAAGAAGCACGACAAGCTCAGGACCTTCGAGCAGATCTTGCAAGAAGGACTATGCCAAGTGACGGTCCTTATTTCCAAGGAGAGAAGGTTTTTATTTGGACTCAGGATTCATCAAAGTTCAAGGATAAAGGACGTTGGGTTCGTGCCACAGTACTTGGACAAGAAGGAGCTATGGTCCAAGCCAACACTGGTAAGGCAGTAGTACGTGTGAATCAGTCAAAGGTTAGAGGTGATCACGATGAGTGGCATGATGTTTCCATACCGGCATTAGACGATGAGAATCCGGAGAACTTACGTGAAGATCACGAACTGTATGTTGATGCCGAATTTGGAGAACAGTCCTTTTTCTTTTGTAATGATGATCATCCTGATGTTGTTGAGTTACTTCATGGAAACAGTGGATTATCTTGGTTCCTTTCAAAGAATGGTGTGAGAGTTGCATCTCCTATGGATTTCAAGGCAGGATACAACTTTTCCACTCTGAAGGGTCAAGATGGTATTTGGCAGCAACTTGAGAGTTTGCAGCCCCACTGTATAGTGATCAACAACCCTTCTCCCAAACAGAACAGAGCTTCGATTTGGTTGCTATGTTGCAATGTGATCGAGTGGCAGTTGAGAAGGAAGAAACATGTGTTTGTGACTGTTACCAAAGGAAACAAGTTTTGTTTGTTTTTGCGGAAGTTCATTTCTTCGTTGAAGGATCCGATTTTTAACTTTGATGTGAATATGAATTGTTTTTGTTATTGTCCGAAGGGAATGAGTTACGTGACAGTCTTCCATTCCTATGCATCCTGCCAAGGATGGAAAGGTATTGGTGACTGTTCATTTCAAGCTAAAACAGTGCAAGCCACTAGAAGCAACCAGTACTTCAAGGATCCTGACTGGAAGAAGTTTCCGTTTTCATTTTTGGTTGAGATGAATCGTTTCCTTCCTTATAGTGAGACTTCCGACAAGCGTCAGAGTTTCCTTATTGAAGATCTTCTGGAGAATTTTGACTCTGGAAGTTTATGTGGAACAGCTCTTTTGTTAGAGAGAGAAGCTCATCAGTCAATTTTGCTGAATTCCGTAAGAACGGAAGAGACGACGGAAATTCCGGTTCCACTTCGACACATACTACCACAAAGGTTCACTACTACTGAACTGATCAGAACCTTGAGGCAGGTAGATGCACTACCTCAGAGATCAGAGTTTGATGTGACAACATCCTCTGATTCTCGAATTGTGTCATTGATTCCAGGCCTGAAGGAGATTAGACGAAGAACCTTGCCACAGATGTATTTTGAGAGATGTAAGGTCTATCGTGGTACTTTTGGTAGAGTGCATCCTCTCTTCATGAACAGTTTTTGGTAGATCATTGGAGTATGATAGTTTACGAAGCAGAGACGACAGGCGCCGTGAAGGGCATTGTGACTCCTGATGAAGTAGCTCTAGAGGATCCAAAGGATCAACCTCCAGACTACGGACCACCGATGGATGATGATATGGCTTATGGGCCGATTCCCGTCTCGGGGGAACAGCAGTATTTTGATCCAGATGATGAAGATATGTATCCGCCTGGTGATGGACCGGGTGGCAACCCTGATGATCACCAGGGTGGACAACCTCCGGGACCACCTCCGACAGGTTCCGTAGCTGGTCCGAATCAGTTCGGAAATCCCGATGTTCCTTTGGAGCAACTCGGATATCCATCGAGCGATCCGGAAGAGGCAATGCCGGAGATTACAAGTGAATCCCGTCCGCCAGATGATCCGGGTCAACCACCGATATAGGGTTTCCGAGTGATACGGATCCCGTTCATCCGTTCGTACCGTCGCCAGATTCGAACACGCCGGAGCCAGAACCATATGTTCCGGAGAATCGTGAACGTCACAGTAAGCACATGAGGAAGCTTTCTGTGGACTCAACTGATGCTTTGCCAAAGGCCAAGGTGAAGTTTCAGGTTAAACGTTCTAAAGTTCAGTTGCCAGGACATGACGAACCTATTCCGGCACCTCCGAAGTCTGTTCCGAGAAGTTTCTTTCCTGGACATTCGGAGAATCCGACAGCATCAAGTTCGAATCAGCCACAAGCAGCCGACATTCCCGTGCCTACGAGCACAGTCGAAGACGATGACAATGAGACGATTGATACAAATGAAACAGATTCAGAACCTATTTTTGATGAAGAAGATTTGAAAGGTTTTGAGAAGGATCCAGACAAGGATCTGGACGATGAGAAAAATCTTTTTGTTAGTTTTGACGATATGGATTTTTGTGTCATAGGTCCGAACCAAGCTCCTCCGAGTTTTAACTCGTATGATCCGAAAGGCTTTTCACAGTTCTGCCAGTATCTTGCGAAGACAATGGCTAAGAAGACGCCAAAGGCAGAGAGTGTGATTACTCCGGAAGTGCTCCGGAAGTATGCGAAGGAGATCAAGCAAGCTAAACTAGAGGAGTTTCGCAGCTTTTTAGACTTTACTGCGATGAAGTATCGTGACCGAAGAAAGCATAAGATCGATAACTATGTTACCGGTCGATGAGTCCTGACTATCAAGATTGACAAAGATGGTAATTTTAAGAAGTTTAAGGCCAGATGGGTCTGTCGAGGCTTCCAAGATGCCCAGAAATGGGACCTCCAGACGGACTCGCCAACCGCGACCAGGTATGGTTTTCGCGTAGCATGTCAGCATGCAGCCTCTTCTTTTTGGGACCTGTTGCACATCGACTTGAAAACTGCCTTTCTTCAGGGGGAACTTTACGACCTCGAGCGACGCGTTATTCATGTTCAACTTCCGACCGACATCGGATTGCCTCCGTATCTTGTCGGATTGTGCACCCGTTCAGTGTACGGATTGAGTGATGCGCCTCGTCGCTGGTGGAATCGACTCGACAAGTTTTTGCACTCACTCGGATTAGTTCCGACTCGAGCCGATCGGTGTACGTACGTCTGCTACTCCGGATGTTTGAAGGTTCCTAAGGCTGTGAACTACTCGTCAGAGGAGATGCCAGCTGAACCGGAACCGGTCTCATTCTACGTAGCAGGTGCGCCGCCGAACAAATTCCACGACACAGCGGAGGAAGTTCGTAGGTCTTTTCTCTGTGAAGAACGTCTGTTTTCGGTGTGTTACGGAAATAGGTCGGAGAAGACGGTGACGCGTAGCCTGCTTAAGGCAGAGGATGGAAAATGGACTCCTGTGGTAGATCAGGAACTCCAGAATTTCCTTGACTCTGTAGAGCACAAGGCAGGTTGGCACCAATATGCAAATGGCCATGCTCAAGTTGCGTATCGCGCTAAAGCTCTTCGCACTCCCGAACCTACGTATTCGCGTTCGCGCTTTTGTTTTCGGACTTCAATAGTTAAGCGTAAAGGTGTTTGGTGGCTTCTCGAGACAAACAAGGATATACGAAACGAGAAGAATGCAGTGACGTTAGAGGAAGAAGCTGAAACGCTTGTCAGTCTTTTTCTTCCTGCAGAACATACGTATACTGTGACACAAACGCCTCAGCTTACACCTGAAGTTGTGGAAGAGTTGCTTGAGCATTTTATGGACCCTGTGCATGGCAGTAATTCTAAGAATAGGTCACCTATAGGTATGTGTTGTTTACATGTTGATGATCTTTTTGTGACAGGTAATGATATCTTTTTGAAACAGTTCAAGGATATTGTGAAGTCACAGTTTAAGATTGGACATGAGGACACTAATGACCTGATGTTTACTGGACAACGTGTTGCTTGGAAGATGCAAGAGAAGACCAAGAAGAAGGAGTACATCTCAGTAGAGCAATCCCTTTGTGTTCAAGAATTGACTGAGATTATCATTCCAAAAGGTTTGAAGGATGAGGACAAGTGTGACAAAGACATGCACACAGCCTTCAGATCCCTTCTTGGCAGCATAAACTGGTTACAATCCAGAACACAATTCCAAGCATGCTACCAATTCTCGAGGTCAGCATCAGCATCAGCAGGACCTACAATAGGTGATTGCAAGGCCCTGAACAAGCTGTGCAAACAAATCGTGACTGACCCTATGGAGTTACGTTTTTGGCCACTTGAAGGTAGTCCACGTTTAATTGCTATGCCAGATGCCGCATTCAGGAACAACAGTGACAAACCCTCTCAACGTGCTATGGTGATTTTTATGGGTGAGCAAAGGAAGGCAAAACAGAAGAACACTAGAGGCTCACTTATTTTCTTTGAATCTTCTAAGATCAAGAGAACAACCCTGTCCACAACTGTTGCCGAGTTGTATGCATTCATGAAGTGTTATGGCACTTGCCAAATGCTTAGAGGCTTGATCAAGGACATTACAGGTGACTCTACTGACATTCACATGCGCACTGATGCTAACAATCTTGTGACTACAGCTAGTACTACTCATGTTCCTGAGCAACAGGAGACTATTCATATGATCCAAATGCTTAGGAAGGAAGCATGCTCTGGTGCAATCGCTGACTTGTCACATATACGCACTCAGTGGTGTCTTGCTGACTGTCTTACTAAGAAGTCTGCTAGTCCACAAGCTTTGATAGATGCAGTACGCAGTGGTTGTTTGAAGGAAGTCGATGCACATCCACCTTTTAGATCTCTTATTGAACACAAGGCATATTTGCGTGGATGGCTTCCTACAGTATGCACACATGTTGACTTTTCACATGATGTGTTTTATCTTGGAGATTCTTTGCACTGAGAGTGAGAGGAGAGAATTCAATACATGTGTTTTTGTTTGAGAGAAATTTGAATTTCTTTCATGAATTTGTGCCTGCGGCTCAAATTAGCTTGGCAAGATCAGCACTTTTCTTTCGAAGACTATTGCCTTGCATCGTTGACTACCTGTCATTTCTAAGACTTAGGACACTGGCCTCTGACCGGTGGACTTTGTATCAACAGAGATGGCCGGTCAGGGAGCGTCCAATCCGGTCAACATCTTTGAGTATGCTCGAAACTGGTCACAAAAGGTTCCCTGGGGACAACCTCAGAACTGGGCAACCCGTTTGAGACGCCCACGTGCGCCAGTTGAGTTCCATAAGAACTCAGAGCAGGATGAATTGATCCTAACTGACATTCTTGCGATGTGTTTGGCACCTGAGAACCATGCTAAGTTTAATTCTCGAGTACGGTGGTTCGCAGAGATTGCCAGATACGCTCTTGGCTATGTCACCCAAGAGGAAGAGGATGAATATGAGAGAAGCAGACAGTTCGTGGCAACAAGAGTCGCGTGGAGGCAAAACGATTATGGAAAGATAGCCACGGGGCTCAACTATATGCTACGACATGATCGTTCTCTCGACAGGTTGATGGACAATAGGGCAATGATAGAGCTTATGCCTCTGATTACAGAGGGAACTGCTCGTATGCCATCACCTTTCCGTATTTATCCTCATGCCTTCTTTGCTATATTGCATAGCGATGAGAAGCAAAGATTTCATTTGGTGATTCGCCTCGACAAGAATGTTTGGCACAACACAGGCAATCAATATGATATGCCCTTCTCCATGCGTTTGGGAGTGAACCAGGGGCATACAGGACTCATGCATAACATCAGTCCAGAGAAGTTGAATCATAGATTGACTTCTATAGAGGCAAGATGTTTGGGACTTGTTTTTCATGTTACCAGAAGGGAGAACTGGGCCAGCATTGAGAGGTATGGTTTGATGAGAGACCCTCAAAGTTGGAATAGAAGGAATAGAGGTGAAGGAAGAGATTATGTTCATTTTATGTACAGCAATCCACAAACTTCGCCTTACATTCCTTTAGGCCCAGGTACAGTGGTTCCAAGGGATTATGGACAGCCTTTGTATGTGAAGCTTAACGTGATTCTTTGGCTTCGGGCTGGACGTCCTCTGTACTTCAGCAACAATGGAGTGGTGCTTGCACATTGTGATGTAGAGCCCACATACTTGGACATTAGTGTGGATGAACCGCAACCACAAGATGCTCCAGATCCAGCTAAGGAGTTGAGAAATCCTAAGTCCGCAGAGGAGATGATGGAGCTCATCAACAGTGAGAAGGTGCAACAAGAGAGAGTGCGAGCCTTGTTCACCAGACTATCTATTGACAAGCCATATGCCAGAGAACTTCTCAGGAGGATTCATGCCGATTAGCCTGAGACAAAACAAGCTAAGAGGCATATGCTTCTTTGGTTGGATGATCTGAATTTAGGTGCTATCGCCAGTTTTGTCCAATATGAGAATCATCCTGAACGTGAGTACAATCGTTCACGATTGAGGTCACGTCAGGTGATGTCAGAAGGCCATTATCTACAAGGATGGTCTTTGATTACACCTAAAGAGATTGATGATCGTGATCCTTGGAGTATCTTAGGCTATAGTGCTCCAAAGTTGATTGTCGATGGAGATGGTGTTACCTCAAGGTCCTTGTTTATGGTTCATCCATTAGTTTTGAGCAAGGATCAGGCAAAACTGGTGAAGGCTGATGAGGAAGTGATTCGTTTTGACCACCTTTGGAAGGACATCACTTCGAAGAGCTCAACAGCCAGGACTTCTGGAGAACCTCAACAAGATGAAGAAGATGACTCTGCTCATGTTGCTGAGCGTGAGATGACATGGTTCATTCAGAATGTCAGCAACCTGGTTCTCAACCCATGGATGGTATATGACATTGGCATGGTATCACTCCATGATCGTGTAGGAACACGTGTACTCCAGAGCACTGGAGAAGACGTGATTCTAGTGAGGGATTGGGACAGGTTGACAAGGCACCAGAGAGAATATTTTTGTAGAAGGTACAAGTTGCTACGTCCAAGTGTTTATGGAACAGAGGAAGACCCCAAGACGTATGCACCGAGTTTTGAACCCGGAATTTCTCAGTGGATGGAGTTGGCACAAACTGGATACCAACAGTTTTTCTTCATCCGTGCTTGGGAGAATGGACGCCGTTGGGCTGAAATTCTGACAGACCATGGCATTGCTTCTGCAGAACTTTCAAGTTTCTTAGATATGTGCAGAGATCCCAAATTGCTGGGTTGGAACTTTGGTATTCCAGAACCTCAGTGGGATAATTTTGGCAACACAGTGGAGGAAGCGTTCAACAATCCCTTATTTGCCAAATTGCACTATCGCTTCAAGCAGGAGGAAGAGATTGGTCGTGTCATGCACCTTTTGTCTGAACTTGTTTGTGACTTTTTCGTCAAGGTGCTTCCCAGGTGGGTTCTTAAGCATTCAATCTTGTGGGAAGAGTTTATGATTTTGGATCCACACACAAAGCTCCCTCTTTACAAGACTTCAGAGGCCGCCTTACAAGCAGAAGAGGATCCAGAGAAGTATCATACACATTTTAATATGAACTTCAAGAAATTCCGTTTTCTGCAAGAATTGTGTGGTATTTGATTGACCGTGACAGGAATCATTTAGAGAGTTTTCTTCACAACTCCAACAGTAGATTTGTGCAACATGCATGCTATCAACTTCGTGAGTATGTTCAAGCGCGTGTTGCAGTTTCTGACCCCTTGTATGAGATGATCAAGAAGGAAGAGTTTGAACGCCAATACAATTCCAAGTTTTTGGAGGCGATTTCTTGCTCTCGTGTTGTAGTTGAGCCTGTAAGTTCAGGGACGTTTGAGCCATCATCGAAGCTGAACTTAAAGGTACTACAAGACATCCTGAAGGGTATCTTCAAGATCCAGAAGGATGAGGAGCTTGCCAAAGAACGTGATGAAGAAGAAGAACAGGCAGCTCAAAACATCTCATACCTGTTGGCAGATGATATGGAGCTTGATTTCGATGATGATAATGTTCCAGTATGGCGCTCCATTGTCGACAAGTATAGAGAAGGTGATCAGGTGCTACAGGGAGAAGCTGTGAAGATTACTCACCTGTTCAGGGATCAAAAGGACAATGAGAAGGCGACAGAAGCTTTCAGTTCAGAGAGGACAGATTTTTATGAGACCTCAGGACCTCTTCCAAGAACCATGGGAGAAAATCTTGTAGAGGACTTGCTCACCAAGGATGTTGCAGAACAAGCTTTTGATGCAGGTGAAGAAGTTCCTCCTTATACAAGAGTCTCCACTATCGCTGGTGGAATCTATACTGGAAGTATGAAACTTCTAGAAGATGAAGATATGGAAGAGGAAGTTCCTGAAGAAGATCCTGCAGTTGAACCTGAAAAGGAAGAAGAATTATTTGATGAGAATGCAGGTGTTTTTCCTTCAGAGGAACCAAAGATGGAAGTGGACCAGGAGGAAGCCAAGGAGGAGTCAACACCATACTTTCTGTCAAGAGA
>CAXIVM010001257.1:0-21909 GCA_964035705.1 Porites rus
GGTCAGAGTGTTTGCACATGACATTATAGACGAACCATTTATGTTCTTAGTGAAGTAGTATGGATCCATCCAAATTGTTCTCGTGAACTTCATGAACATTTTTTGATACTTCATGTCTGATATACATCACATTTGTTTGTGTATCAGGGTGCTGGATGGTGCTGATCAGCAAGGGCATCGTTCCTCTTAGTTCATCCCGATGAGTGGTTTGACCATTGCATACCATTGCAGGCTCCACCCTGGTGCTACAAAAGCTGTCGTTTCACGAGCTACAGATTTTATGATGGTTTGATATTTGACATGGGTGTGTATTCTAAGAGGGAGTCCTCTAAATAATGGGTGGACTGGTCTATTTCCAACTTCTTCCCATATCGTTTCAATTCGTTTCAGATGTTTTCTATGGTTTGTTCGATGTTCAAGTGGAAAGAGAGGAAAGTAAGGTGGTCTCCTATGTCGTTTGCACACCTCCGCTGGTTTGGCCTTGGTCGTAGTCTTGCTCGGCATGCAGATCAGATATGAGACCATCCAGCTATCCTGCCATGGTTCTTGCCCCAAAAATCCCTAGGGCTCCAACTACCTGGGTGCCAGGGGGGTCTAACCAACTTCTGAGGGTATGGGCCAGGAGCCCAAACGGAACAACAGACTTTCACACATGATCACCATCTCCTGGGCCAAGTTTCTTGCACCAGTGAGTCTCAGGATACAGCTCTTTATACGTAAGAAAAGTCACCTCAAGTATTTTCACTGCGACGCGAAAAGCGATGCCAAAGCAGGTGACTGAGTCCCCGGCCAAAGCGGCCGCCCCAAAAGCTTCCGTGACGAAAGCTTCAGCCGCTGGGCAGCGCAGAGCGGAAGAGACGTGGAGACCGGTGGCGTGACGCAGATGAAAGGCCGTGTGTTTTTGTTCCTCCCCAGTGGGGAGTGACCTGAAAACGGATCCCTACGCCCCTACGCCCCCTCCGTGTATATCAAGGATATAACATAGTATATGGTTGTTGACCAACTGTTGGTGATCTCGAATGTATAGGTCGTCCTCTTCGGTCCCCCCTTCAACAGCATATAAGCTTTGTTGGTGATCTCGAAGTATTTGTTGTTCGCGCGGTCGGGCAAGAGGGACGGTGGGGCTCCGTGAAGTTCGGCCGCCGGTCTGTGCCTAACCCTGAGGAGGTGGGAGGGTTGGAGCGGGAAAGAACGACCAAAGTCGGAGAGTCGAGCTCAACCACTTCACGCATGATGCCTAAGTCCCCCTTCTATGCCGAAAGAGAGAACGTATACTCCCTATACACCTCCATTCGTACCCTCTGAGAAGGTGTTTGGGGATTTGGTGGTGAGTTTGGAAGGTCCAAATACCTTCTGAGGAGGTACGACTGGAGCCCTAGGCACTGTATTTTGTGTTACCTCGGGGAAGTCCCTTAGGGCCTTAGGGTTGAGTTTTAGGAATTCCAAGCCTAACCAGAAATCTGGCAGTGATGTAGTTGACCTGAGGATTTCGCCCAAACAAGCGAGAGAGAGAGAGAGAGAGGGAGGGTTGCCCTTTACAAACGGGTGATGAGAACCGAAGTGGGTAGATGCTTTGGGCCTTGGGTAATCTCCAACTTTGGCATCCATCCGAACTGGTGGTCAAGGACGGGAAAAAGACGAGGGAATCAGTGATATGGTTGGAAGGGACCAGTCACGCAGTCATCCATGCCTGCAGATCGCTGCCGAAACAGCCCTTGACCTCCAGCTCTCAGGCTCCACCTAAGACGCCTGTAAAGGCCGCTGGGTGGGTGGAGCTCCCTCAGCGAAACTGGCCAGGACCCGAGCCCTTCGTGATGGAACAGATCCCAAAGCATTTAGTTTGGTCACAAAGAAAAGGCTTGTGAGGTCGGTCACAACAAAAAGGGATGAGACGACTCCAGTTCGGTCCATTCGAGGTCACGGCTCGTTCGGTCCTGGGAGATAGTGGAAGATACATCGTTGGGCCGATTCAGAGGCACTCAGAGCACTCAACGTCACAAGCCTTCTTGGGGGAATCCAAGTGTGCTGGTCAGGGGGTGGTTATCAGTCTGAACGGTTCAAGGGAACGTATACAGCTCAGGAAACCCATACTTTTGAAGGTGTGTAGATGTTCCCTTCAGCCAAATATATAGTGGTAGTGATTCCCTTCAGAGCTTTTCGGAGATACTTTGCCACCAGACGATTGGTTTTCCAAGCCATTAAAAGCTCCTTGTGACCCGCAAAGATATAGATCAAGCTTCCGAACTCCTCGAGGGGGGGAACTTGTTGGTTTTTGTTCTTTCCTTTCTGAGTGTTCGGTGCCACACAAAAATATTGTTCAGTCTAATTTTGGAGCCAGCTGATCACTTTGGTAATAGGTACCAATGTACCAAGTGTAGGAACTGGTCAGACTAGTCGTCAGGAGCTAGTTTGGTCCCTGTAGCTCAAAACTGGGGAGAGCCCTAAAGACATTTGCAGACCCTAGTACTTGGAGCTTGAAGTTGATCACGCTACAAACCTGACTTTTTTGTTGGACCTTCCTGGGTGCATGCGTTGGACCTGGAAAGGTCGACATGGCGAAACCTGGGTCACCTTCTTCCAACGGGTTCGAACCAGAAAACACGTTACCGAATGCGCAAATGAAAACACTACACATCCGTTGGAAAATCCAAACCCGCGGGAATCGCCGATGGACTACCTGAACCACGCGCAGCACCGCCATCGGTCCGCCATTTCGCGGCCTGGAGGACCGGATCCCGTCGATGTTCTCGAGAGGAAAGCCCTTCCATCGAAGTGACGTTCGAACGACCAAGGAAGGCCTTGGGATCTTGCAGATCGGAATTTGGGGTATTGACCCACTTTGATGGGCTTCCACCGCTTTTTTAAATGTTTTTACTGTTTCCCAGCCTTCAAATTCTCCAAATGTGATTCCATGCCCAGACGCTCCATGGGACTGCCGGACTGCCGATCAAGCCAGGGGTGCCAGGGGCGTCAATTGATCGGCATAGATTCCAAGTGTATCCCAGACACTTTTTATGGGACTGCCATATATGCCGATCAATTGACCCCCAGTCAACAACCCCTGGCCTGATCGGCAGTCCTATGGCAGTCCCATTAGTCGTGTCTGGATATGGGATGTCTACCTGGTGCGTTCCGCCAGACCCGGTTCCGCACGCGGTCGAGCGCCCAGCACGCCAGGTGTCGAGCGCCGTGGCGCCGGTGGCCCAGGCCGCCGGGCGGTGGGTGGCGTTCTTTCAGTCTACAAACAAAGCCCTAGTTCGAAAAGTAGATCTCCAGTAAAAATCTGTTGGAAGCCGTGCCACTATCTAGTGTCACCCCCTTAATCAAGTGCGGGCCACTAACAAAAGGTGTTGTTCTTGAATGTTCTGAAACAGACTTCATCATATACCTATAATTAACTTGTTCTCTTTGCGCTCGCGGGCGTTAGCACAAGACATCGACGGACCACGCGCTGCTGGTTCCACTGGCTGCAGATCCTTCCACATCCTATCAGGGTGGTTTCGACATGTTTTGATGCAAAACTCTCTCTAAACCACCCTGCTTTGTAATAGGATGATAGGACACCTGCTCAACACTGTGGGGAGGAGGAGATGTACCCATCTTCTCCCTGGTGGCGATGAAGTGCTACCCATCAGACACCGGACCTGTGTCAGAGAGGTGAGGCATTCGTGACGAGGAGAGAGTCTCCGTCCCTGCAACCCCGAGACATCTGGTCGATCACTGACGCCCTCGTCTCAGTCGATGCTCCACGCGCCCAAGAGGAGGGGACCCGACGTACGGCCCACGGCCCATGGGTTTGACACGGAGTACCGGGAAGGAACTCGGTCGATTGGATGAAGAGCTTCGATGAGGAGCAGCACGGCATGGCTGTGGGTCAGGGCACCGGGCGACCTGGATTGACCTGAGAACATCCCTAGGCATGCAAGTACCTTCGGAGGTACTTGGAGGTGTAGGGCATGAACAGGCCATGGACTACCTGACATGGTCAACCTACCTTGGTGTGCTCCAGGTGCCATGACTCACAGCCTATCGATGAACTGCCACATCTCTTTTCCAACGCCTCGCGAGCTCAGCTCGGGCGACTGGGCGACATCAACGGTGCCACGTCACAGGACCTGGAGTCTGAAAGTACGTACCTCAGAATGTGGGTATTGCAAGACCTGTTTCCTTTTTTAGGGTCATTGTCCCATGTTCTTAAGGTACGAACGAAGTGGGGTCCAGGTAGAGATGGACCGGTTCTCATGGTCGGTCGGATTTTACGCTACAGCACCGACCAGGCCCTTCCTATTTTTAACTATTGTTGGCAGCCTATCTGATCGGACGGCCCCATATCATCGACCTACGTTGGCCTCGGTACCTAGGGGGCAGCAACCGAGAGAACGGGCGAGGCGTAGCGAGAGGTTTGCTGGTTTGCTGCTAACTCTTGTAATTAACATTCACGGCACCTGCATGTGCAGGAACATCCAGACTACGCAACATGATGCAACATGTGCAGCAACTATGATGATCCCTGAGACAAAAAGAATATCTCTAGAATGTGTTACCTCCGGCGTGCCTTCGTACGCCAAGTGATAATGGGCCTCTGGTCAGCTGCACTCTTGGAGCAGCGCACGCACTTGTACCTCCTCGCTGCTGTGGGATTCCGCGTGTCCTCACCAGCAATGCCACCTCGTGTTTGCTGAAACTCCTGCCGCGCGGAATATGGATCTTCCAACTGTCACATATTTCTGCCTTTTCATTCATAAACATCAGCCAAGGTTGGCAGACATGTGGCATAGTTGGAAGATCCAGGTATTTTTTCATGTTTGTCCCGGCTTTCCGAAACCAGACACTCCCGGCGCGCCAGTTTGGTGGTCCCGCACCAGCTATGCGCGCTATTCGTCCGTCTTCGCCAGTCCGCCAGGGCGCTGGGGACCCGAAGTCGCTGGGTGCAGAGACTCCAGTCGTACCTCCCTAGGCATCCATTCGTACCCAAACCTCAGGTACGACGCCTGGACCCAGTGTGGTTCCGCCCGTGGTATCGGAGGTTCGGAACGACGGAACGAGCCGTACCCTTGGGGCCTGATCATTGAACCTACTGACTCATATAACTTTAAGTTTGTTTTCGTTGAAACATGTTGAAACCATCAACCCCTATAGGGCTCCTGGCCCATACCCTCAGGTTCGGTAGCATTTGGCCCCTAACATGTTTGGGCTCTTTTCTTCTGGTGCCGTTCTCTGAGTCTCGAAAATCACACCGTGGCGATAACCCGACCTGCTTCTGAGGTGGGCCAAACAGGCAAACAGATTCTTGTTGCTTGGGGGTGAGTGATATATATGTTACATGCTGAATGGTCCTGAACTGGGTGAAGCCCCTTCCTGGAACTTCGTGTTTTAATATGGTTGCCCGACACTTCGTGAGTTCTCAGCCCGACCAAACTGGTCCCTCAAAACCGGATTGGTTCCGGACCCCTCATGCACGTTCGGGGCCAGGGTTGCGACTGGGCTTTGTGTGTGTGCTTTTAAATATCTGGCGTTCCTGAAGCAAGTCCAAGTGTCGGAGCCAAGTCCAAGCCTACAGAGGTTAAGTGACCTGAACTAGGACCCAGAGGTACCGAACTAGGATAGTCTATAGGGTTCTTCAACCTCTGCTGGAGTGTCAAAGCAGTAACCAAGACTAGTACCATCGGCATGGGATGCTGAGAGGCAGATTCCATCGCACGAGCTGCCAAGCACGCGGTCAAGCCCCTTCAGGCAAGGTTGCTGGGCGAGCATGACAGTTTGATGTTTCAGAATGATCTGAAAAACAGGATCGACGATCGCTTTGAAGACTATAGACTACAGCGTTTCTGTCCAAAGGCTATAGGCAGTGGGTTGCAACGGTTGGGCGATGTGACCTGATCATGCATGGTCTGATCTCATGTAAGCCCTATAGGGATCCAAGTACCTTGTCAGAAGGTGATTGGAGACACTGCTATTTAGGTTTGGAGGGTTCAAGTACCTTCTGAGAAGGCACTTGGATCCCTAGGGAAGGCTTTTGTCAGGAACTCAGAAAAATCACCCCTGAGGGCCTGGCCTTTGACCAGATTTTGGAGAATCTCCAAGTGCTAACCATGTTTTGTCAGTTTCCCACGCATGGTCCGCATGGGGTGATCCCAAGATAGAGATTCTACCTTGAATCGACACCATGGATCCTCTCCGCACGCTTCGCTTCACTGCGGAGGCTTCGGCCAAGACCAAGCCTCCTGCGGCCGCCCAGCCTGCGCCCAAAGCCAAGACGGCTCAGGCATCGGATCTTGGAACCGGGCGTCGTTGGAAAGGCTTTGAACGGCTCCATCTAAGAGCTCCCATCTAACGACCATCTAAAACCATCTAACGACCATCTAAGACTAAGAGCTCCCACTTACAACATCCTACAACCATCTAAAAGCTCCATCTAAGAGCTATCTGAGGCAGCCTCTTGATGGGGGTCCAAACGTACGTACGAGACCAGGAGGGTCGCATGGCGAAGGGTTTCCAGTGACAAGCAGCTCATAAGCTTATCATGCTCATTAGGCTTAGATACTGTATCTTTTTTGGGACATATTCTCAAATGTACCATCTCGTAGCCTTTAAACTTTTTGGGTGATTGGGGACACCCCACTAAACAAGAACAGGTAGATAGCTGTAAAATATGATAAACTTAATAATGGAGTCCGGCCAAAAGTCTATAATCAAAAAAAGTAGATAAAGGGGTCGAAAGTAGCTTATGATGTTGTTTTTTTCAAAAAGATTATGTAGCGGGCCCCCAGCTAAACACACCTATTCTGCAGCTGGGCGCTAGGTTTGCGGTAGACTTGCGCTAGTGACGCTAGTGTTTGCCTTAGGACATGTTCAGAACGTCGTCAGGTTTTTGAAAAGTGGTTGGCTGAAAAATGCGCTAGCCGCACGCTAGCACTGCGCTAGATCCGCGCTAGCAAACATTGCCAGATTCCAGCGTGGACCCTTCCAAGGCTGACTTGCAACATGTCTTTTGTTCTTTTTGTTTCAAGCATGGCTTGAAGCTCGGAGATCAGCTGAAAACGGTGCAGCGCTAGTGACGCCTCTTACAATTTGACGCCAATAATTGTTTGGTCCATGTTTCCTGCATTAACCAGCTGTGCGTGCCAAAAGTAAAGAGTATGTAGCGGGCCCCCATGTGAGCACGACTTTCAGCCATTTTTGCAATGCAGGGGTAAAGGGGGCCCACGCGAACAAGGGGAAGCCGAGAAAGAGCCGAGAAGCCGAGAAGCCGACGCTGTCAGCGCACTTTGCCTTCGTGCTCACAGCAGGAGACTCCAGGCAAAGGCTTGAGCGCGCGTCTCCCACCTGCAGAGGTATGCCCGCCGGAGACCCAGAAGATAGCCAACCGGCTACAGCAAGCGTCCCCCTGCGCCCAGTCCATCTGTCAGCAATCCCTTTCCTCAAGCAACATGGCACAAACCACAGTTTACAAACGGTTCGCCGTTGGAGTGATTCTGTGGGTGACCTGCTCGTAGCTCTTGGGGAAGAGCCTGTTCAGTGTCGGTGTGCTCATCAAACTGCAGTCCACCTGGTGCAGCTGACTGGCGCTTTATGGGAAGATCTGGGAATTCGGGGAGGAGTCTCATGCGTCTTCGGGCGCCGGCTCTTTTCTTTGATCGCAAATGTGGCGCTCACTTGGCTCCATGGAGATCGTGGAACTGTGGGCGTGATCCTACTCTACAGAAAGTCCGTCGACATCTTGGAGGCTTGGAAGGCGACTCTGCCCGAGACAGACCAGAGCAGGTTAGTCATCGGGACCCCCGAATCTTTGCAAGGCGAGACGTTTCGCCACGCAGTCTTCCTCAGCCTTCAAAAGAGAACGGAAGCAGAGCTCACACCCGGCGGACACTGCCTCCACCGTGGTCGCCGCCTGGTTGGAGTGACGCGTTCCACCCACACACTTCTTGTTCTAGGAGAATACTTGTATCCTGCAGAGGACCCATGGACGCGCAAGCTTCAAGGTCTCTTTCAACACTTCTTGGACCTGGACAACGAGGACTGTCCTACCTATGTTTCAAACACACAATCTATCTTTTCGTTTCCCATTGTTCCAAAACTTTTTGCAGATCAATCGTAGCCAGCCAGCCTGTTGCAATATATCTGTCGTGTGTCATCACAGTGTCATTATGACCGATAGGACGCTTGGCGGGAGTTGCAGCAGATCTGCAATCTGCCAGCTCTGGGGGAATGGGCAGCGTTCCGCTGGCCAACCATGGAGGTGCTAGAAGACCAGCAGCGGGAAGCGGCGGCAGCAGAATTCATGCAGGATCCCAGGCAGAGACCAAAAAAATGAGTTGTTCGGAAGTAGTTGAGCGTTGCTGCATCTTTAAAAGAGGTTCTGCATTTCTTTGATTGACCGTGTGCCCAGCAGGCACTGGCGAGACACATGGGGAAGCATGTCCTGGCAGCCCCCTGCATGACAGGTTCCAGGCGGGGCATTCCTACAAAGGGACAGTATAAACTTAGCTTTTTGACGCCGCCTGTAAAGTGCATCTGATCCATAAAGTGGACGCCTGTTTGGTACACGAAACTAGTTTGTGCATTGTCACCAGGTGCGCGGAGAAACACGGACTTTCAAGAGATGCCGCCTTGCGCATTGATTCCGACCCTTCCCATGGTCATCTATGGCAAGCGTGCCATCTTCGTCGCAGTGAATTTCGTTTTGACAGGCTCCCACCACAACAACGACATGACGATGGCCGCAATGGACATATTGTGTGCCAAAACTGCAGCCTTGTCGGGAACGGAGTACATGACAAGGCACCAACTGTTAGCCGACGAAATTGGCCATGCAAGTTACTATTTGCAAAGCTGCTCTAGTTTGAGGAGCGCTCACATCCTGGCCAGGAACAATGTTTGGGCCCTGAAAATCTACCATGGCATGGGGACAGCGCATCAAAGGTGGGACACCGCCAGTCTGGTTCTAACAGCCCGAGACATGGCCCTTCTTGCAACATTCTTGCAAGTCTTGGTGAAGGAAAGTGCTCCCAACCAGGCCGTTCAGTTCTTAGCCCAGACCAATGATATCACAGCTCATGAGGAACTCAGCAAGCAGATGGATGATCCGCTAGAATGGACTCAGCTCGACGAAGGTGTGGTCGTCGCGTACATGGTTCCTCCAGACGACCATCAGGACTGACCGAGGGTAAGATAGTGTCCTATAGAAAGCCGTGTAAAGACCAGTCCGGCAGATGGTGGTAGCAGCTCGGCAACCAAAGGTCAGCTGTGCGGCGCAGTGCCAATTCCTCAAGCAGAATCGACTTGACCTGCCACGGATAAAACATGTCAGTGACCACGTGGCGCATTGCATGTTGCACATCTGGCAATTCTACCACAGTTGAATGTGGAGGTACAGTAGCCTAGCATGTTGCGCGGAGCAAAAGCACCATGAACCAACTCATGGTTCATTGTCCGCAGGAGCCTTTGTCAACGTGGCAAAGATCCAGAACCTTACCAAGCTGATGACATAACGAAAGTGCCTGGCCGCAAACTAGACATACGTCAAATAGAATTCATTCCACATAGAATGAGAATGGTAAGTCTAAATTTTCAGGTGTGCAACAGAATCTGGCACATCGCCTTCGGGAATTTACAGTTTTCCCTAATCCCAGGTTCGGTAGCAGTTCTGGAAATGCTCTGACCTGCTTGTCTGGCGCGTCCTTTCTCTTGCTCGCACGCTTCAGTAGCTCTGCAGACTTTTGGTGCAGGTGTTGTCAATGCCCCGCGGGTCCGATGATAAAAGCAACAGAAGTTGTAGGAGTTTCGAGGCTCTACTGAACCTATTGCTTATCGATACGTCTTACAAAAATCGCATACAGTGCATATACGATACAATGGAAAATCATAAATCCATCATCGCCACCATGTGCCTAGTTTCTCAACATTGTTCGCCCGCTATGAATAATTGATTTGCTAAAGTTGCGCCAAAAGAAATGTGAGCCAAGGTAATTGGGCACCACCGCCTTTCAACCTGCTTTTGCGGGGGATTCGCTGGTGTGCCTGCCACTTCATGGTCTGAAATATTGTGGGAGAGAGGTGCCAACAGTTACTGGCCTGTTTAAAAAAGCCGGGTAGAACCCTCCCAGAGCCAAGCAGTGTCAGTTTTTGTTTTGCGGAGGAAGGTTTCCTTTCAAAAAAATTTCACTTCCTGGAAAGTGATGTCTAGTTGGAAGGTATGAATTTCTTGAATGTGTTTTGATGAACAACTGCTCTTGCGATTACATCTGATTAAATCTGCAATAGCTATCATGACTGCAACATCGGTGCCAGCCAAGGTTGCTTGATCCAGCTCCCGCCGACACAACACAGCCTGCCTCGACTCCTGCTGGCCGGAGGTGATTTTTGGGATGTTTCCGGGTGATGTGGACAGTTCTGCAGTTCCTGGAGGGCCAGCACGTTGATTCAGTAGGCTTAAAACAATGCTTGATATGCGGGATCTAGTGGATTCCGGTAAATGACTACTTCCCTCATAGAAACCAAATTATCCATAGTACATCTGAGAACCCTCTGAATTTGAGTTGGTGTAAGTCCACCAGTTGCGTCGCTTTGCCCAGGTGCTCGTAAACAAAACTGAAGATGAGCGCCGCTGCCTTGCGGCCACCGCAATGTGCTTGTGAGCCACATTTGAATGCCCAGCTTAGCCATTGGTTCGTGCTAGGCTTTAACAATCACGAGTAATTTGCTCTTCCAATCCGTTCTTGCAAACCCAGTCGGAACACATCGAACCTATGTTTGCGAACGCTCTCTCTGGGCATGGCGCATGTGTTGCTGGAGAACCTTGCAGCCGACCATGACCAGCTTGTGCCAGAAAAATTCACTGTGCAAAGCCATGAGTGCCACGAGCGCAGGCGGTTTTGGTCAGGGATGGTGATTCCATTTGCCACGACAATGGTGAGAAGTTGTCCATAAAAGAGAGCCCATCTTGTGTAATGAGTTGGTTGCTGCAGTGCAAGCCTGCTTGATGTTGGTTGGTTCACTGAGACTCCTCATGTGTGGACATAGAGATATGGGATCTGGTGACTGCCGGAAAAATGGCCGCGGTCACGGTGGTCACGCAGGAAACCTTCATTTTTCGCGTAGTTTTTGCATCTGGTTGCAGGCTTTACACGAGACCCCGAAGCATTAATTCATAACACGTTTTGATGGAGTCGCGCCTGTACATCCCGAGAATTACTTTTTGGTTACTGTGCTACCAGGGGTACTTTTTGCGGTCGCACCTGTTCGCAATGGTTCATGTGAATTACGCATTACCGTCTGGATCTCCTAGAAAACGCAAGCGAAAAAGTCCGAGCGTTGCAGACTCGACAGCGTCAGCAGCGTCGGTGTTCGTTGGCAGCGTCGGAGCGTAGCAGCGTCGGCAGCGTCAGCAGCGTCGGTGTTCGTTGGCAGCGACGCAGCGTCGCAGCGTCGGCAGCGTCAGCGCTCGTGTGCAGCGTCGGAGCGTCAAAGCGTCGCAGCGTTAGTGTTCCTTTGCAGCGTCGCAGCGTGGCAGCGTGGCAGCGTCGCACCCCCTGGAACAGCGTCGCAGCGTTACAGAGTCGGCTGCTCGTTCGGCCCCTTCTCCCCCTGCACTGCATTTTTGGAAGAAGACATTTCGACCAGATCCCATATAGGCCAAGCGTGGCCAAGCTATATTTTTCCAAGGATCTCCCGCCCAGAAGTCAGGAACTGATGCACTTGTTCAACAGGAACTCGGTTCTGTCAGGTTCTGTCAAGATGGACTTCAGGTTCTGTCAGGTTCGTGGAGTTCAGTGGTTCCATGGACTGACGTTCTCGGCCGAAGGCTCCATGGACAAGCCAGTGAGGGCGCTGGCACATGGTGAACTCACCTTCTCCAGAAACACACACTGAGCCGTCACCAAGCCCCTAATTCAGTAGATACATGTATATAGATTATTGTAGAACTATTACATAGAACTGAACCAATCAAAAATCACTGTCACCTATATAACAGAAAAACACGCCAGGCCTCCAGGGGCCTGACCGGCCAAAATCAGAGCACCTGTTCCTCTTTGTCCGGTGCGTCACCTGAGAAATTCTCACAAGAACGTGGACCTGCTCCTCGTTTTCGGGTGAAGAAAAGAAAAGGATGTAGAACCCTTAAACGCCTTCAAGTCAAGAAGATCCAAGGACATGCAAGTCAAGAACATGCTCAAGAACGCATCGTTTTGTTGCGTCAGAAGAGGGCGCCCCGGTCACTGCAGGTGGCTCCGGTGCCGGTCTCGAAGGCGAAGACAAAAGCAGCCGGGTCTACGGGACGGGCCGGTGACCGTGGCCATATGAAGTTGGCAGCGACGTCCGCAGAAGAGGGTGGGAGTGCTACAGGCCGCCGAAGTGGAAGTAGCTGTCCGGCGGCAGGCGCTTTGTGGCTATATTATGGCTCAAACGTTCACGACGTATAGCTGTTGTTTCAGGTGGTGCACTGGGGGCGCGGATTGAGCCATGCCATGGACTGATGTGCCACTCAAAGGAGCCATCTCTGTCACACGACTTCCGTCCAGTCTGTGTTATAGAAGAGGGCCATCCCATAAGACCCGTTTAAAGCAAGTGCTGCTAGCCACTAGTGACTAGTGACTTTTCAATCCTGGAGTGTATTCTGGAAGATGGAACATCGATCCACCTCAAGGTGAAGGAACAGGCCGTTTTTGGGGTGCAAACTTCTGGCACTTTTTACCTTGGGGCCGATCTGCTTGGTGGGCGCTGGATCTTTTCTTTGTGGGCACTTCCTACGGGGATTTTGGATTCGGATAGTCCGATTGAGCATGAACATGGATGTGAGCTCCCTTTTTCCTATGTTAGCACTCTTCCTGGCTAGCTGTGATGATAATGAATCATTCATCAAGGGGGACGCTATGAGACAGAGTGTCTGTCTGTTTGTGCACATGGTTTGGTGCATGACCCTCGGAGCGAGATGGAAGGATGTGTGGGCTTTGGTGTTTCCTCATGCGAGCAGCCTTGCTGAGCCAGATGCTGACCTTTCCATAGTAGAGGGGACACCATGTCATCAGCCTTGCTTGATCCTACAAGCACCTTTAGCCATCCAAAACAGAATGGAGTTCTTCGTGACTCATCTCACGCAGATGCCTGCACATCGACTCCGCATTTCTTTTGGCCATGTGCTGGTGGACGCTGGCCGAGAGGTGGGTGCTTTTGACAAGGACACAAGGAGCTTTCCAGGATGTTCTCACGAGGCTGTACTCTCTCTCAGATCT
This sequence comes from Porites rus, assembly GCA_964035705.1. Lineage (NCBI taxonomy): Eukaryota > Metazoa > Cnidaria > Anthozoa > Scleractinia > Poritidae > Porites > Porites rus. The sequence goes on from CAXIVM010001257.1 coordinate 13,233, forward strand.
GAACCGCAGGATTGTGAACCATTCACTCCAAAAGGCAGCAAATGCTTGGGCCCAAACCGGAGCGCCACCTGACTCAGTGCATACTCTTCGGATGTCTTTTCTAGTGAATTTATTTCAGTTTGACGCACGAGTCCACACTAGTCTAGATACAGTCGCTATATGTGCATCCGGACAGCCACTATAGAGGTCTTTAGAGTTCTCCCAGACTCGGGAATCATCTGTTCAAACAGACTCAACCACTGCCGACTGCCGAGTTTGCGGTTTCGTCCCCGACTTCACTAATGGTTGATGCTGCACGACCAGGAAGAAATTGATCTCCGTTGGGAGCAAGTTCGTCAAGCGATTGGGAGATCGGCTAACCCCAACACGCGTCCGATTACACTTCAGTCAGCATCAGCACAAACCATGATTTCGGTTCGAACTATTCTGCAGTCAGAACCAGAGGTTGACCACATTACTGCCGATGTCATCCATTCTCGATTGCAGGCATTTGCGGTGGTTCCTGATAAGGCCGCTTCGGATGAAATTGATTACATCTTAGGTCTGTTCAGACCTTTTGTGAGTCCAGGCTTTCTGACACCATGTTGTCACTGGGATGAAGACACACATGCCATTCAAGTCATTTCGGATAGGGCCACGTCTTTTGAACAGGAAGGCATTTACCTGGTTCCCATGCTCTGTTTTGACCATCGGTTTACTGTCCGGGCCTCACACAACCAGGGTCTCATGCAAGTCATTACCGTTGGCTCCCCGTTTCAGGACCCACAGACATTCAACAGTTTCCTTCAAGCCTTTGCGAGATTTTCGGGATTGAGATGAACCAGATACGGGCAAGCCAAATGCCGCGCACATGCCCTTGCAGAATGTGTGGATTCCAAACGATCCTGGATATTTTTCAAGCTTGCGGAATATAGAGCACATGATCCAATGCGATGAAGCCCTCAGGTGTCTCACATTTTTCCCAGAAATACCACAACTTCAGTACGTAGTCTACCGTACAATGAATGCATGGGGGTTGGTGACACAGGACACCCAACTGATCCAGGTAGCATTCTCCACAAGAGTCCTGTTCCTCCGACACCTGATTTTGTATGGTCAAGCCTTACCTCAGTGGTGGAGGCATAGATGAAATCTGGACACCAGGAATGAAACTACCGAAACTTTCCCTACACGCACAGCTTGAACTAAGCATGTTCGTTCGCCATCACCAGCCAGTTGACGCCCTGTGTGCCTGTCACACCAAAGCTTTCTCGGCCCAGATCATCTTAAAGCAACATGTCCAAGATTGGTACGACCTTGCGCTTGTGTCCTGCCGTGTGGTCTCACCCGTCACAGGTTTCCACGCATCCATTGGCGAGCTTGATTGTTCATGACCTGCGTGTTCTCCCACAAAGACACGCTTCACTTTCATCGCGTTGCCAAAGCACATCTGGACCTCTTTTGGCCCAGAAACCGAGGTCTTCGTTGTTGAAGCAAGACTCATTTGGTTGGATGGGAATAGCATTATCGACATTCGGGCTCCCCAGGCAGGGATCCTACGGGTCAATACTGATGCTGCGCAGAATGAGGCTGTCAAACTCGGAGAACTTTTTGCTGGAGGTTTCTCAGGATGGTCTTTCGCAGGTCGATGTCTGTGTGACTCGCATTTGCCGGTCCGTCACATGTACTCTATACATGATGCTGTCGTAGCAAAAGTCCACGCCATGAACCACTCGCCATGGCCAGTCATCACGTCAGGGCAACAAGCCTCGTGTGGAAGTTTTGCCTCACCCTTCAATGGCCGGCACCTTTGAACCCGGTCCTCCCGACCGATGCAAGCATTTCATGGACCGAACTGGCAGTTTCTTTCATGCTCTGGGCCGGACGCTTTTTGCGGATCAAGATTTCAGATGGTTCTCTTATGATTGCTGTAGACTACAATGACCCGGGGTGCTAATGCAACCACCTAAGAAACGCTCCCTGCGGGTCACTGATAGTCAAACACTTGCAGACTTTCTCGCGAACCAAGATCTTCCCAGTTTATCCTAAGCAAGGCTCCGCTGGCCTTACACGTTTGGGTTTCACGGCATACCATGAGTCCGGCATCTCTAGGCGTCCATGTCTCCCTAATGCAGTTGAGACGTGCCAATACCTCCATGACATGATACTGACAATTCCACATTCCACAACGAAATCGTGCCACCAGACATCCCCGCTTCTCGTGTCCCACAACCGTGGCCTAATCAGGCTGAGATTGATGTCAAGAAGAGGGACAAGTTTACCCAGCATGTTCGTTACTGCCTCTTTCGTACGAAATCATTTGTTGATGTTTCCTTCCCTGGTCCAAATTGAATCTTTAGTGGTTCGTAATTCTGTCGTCGCATCATGGCCGCCGGGTTTGAGTCGCCATTCTGGTTCGTTTGCTGTCGCTCCGCTTCCATACTGTTTCTGCTCCGTAGTTCTGTACCATAGTCGTGTTTCTTTGTCATAGACCATCTGTGTCACCCCAAAAGTCCCACCCACCCCGCTAGCCAAGCTAGCAAGGGGGGGGCGTGGGCGCGCGCGACCTGCCCGCAAGTGAGTGCATCTAAATGGGGGGAGTTATTAATCAATAGTCTACATTATGAGGAGCACCCAATGTGTGTCCTGTCTGGAGATCCCGGATAGTAGTGTAGGGTAGTCCAACACCCATTCATTGTGGATTTTCCTGGTATGAATGCCGATAAAATATAGCTCTAAAAAAACTTTACAACTCAAACACTTTCGAGGTCCTGAGTTATCAGTTCATGTCTGTCAGTGACCGTGACGGGACCTCGGGGACAGTGACCGTTGCGTGACCTCGACCAAAATGATCACGCCTGGACCAAAAGAGACAGTTCAGTATACTGTAGTTCAGTCAATGTTTGATGGCGCTTGAAAGAATCATGGAAATGGAATTTTTGAATTTCTCCACCAGGTCGCTTCGGTACGGATTTTGTCAATTTGATGGACTGGATTCACGGATTTACATGGTGACCATGGTTCAGAATCTCTGTTTGAGTCTTCTTATTTGATGTTCCATTGGGCAATGCCATCCACGTAACCCACGTAACTCATCGCTTGACTGTTGGGCAGGCGCGACCACGACCGCGACCGGAGGCACAGAAGGTGGCCAACGGGGCGTCCAAAGGCCTCTCTGGAGGTCCAAACAAAACAAAAGGAGGAAGATCAAAGGGGGTTCTTCACAGGGTTCAGTGATCGCAGTCTCCGATCACAGGGTGTTTGTACTGCAACATCTCATCTCCGAACAGAGGTTTTTCAGAACCCCTCATTTCCACCCAACGCCATTTAGGCAGAAAATTCAGCCCGCTTTTGCAAAGAACACCTAAGCTGCAGCCTCACGGGTCAAAAGCGCCGAGGCACAATCACATGCATTCTTACATGCAGGCGGCAAAACCAGAATTGGAATGAACAAGCTCTTGAGAAAACCAACGCTGGCCACCTGACGCTAATTCCAAGTCTAAAGTATTTGAAATTCATGTCTCTCACTCCCCCAACAAGGCTACCATTCCGTTGTCCACGCAACTACTGATTGTAGTGACGGGGGAATGGGTAAGAACGCCTAAGTAACGGGCAAGAACGCCCAAGTAATGGGTAAGAACACCTAAGCACGCAAAAAACAAGCAATATTAAATCATATTAAAGTAATGATCAAGAACGCATAGAAAAGCTAAAGCCATGCAAGAGGAACATCAAGTGAATCCACAATAAACAAATGTACCTCACTATGGAAGTTTCATGAGCCAGTGGTGGGTGGATCCTCGTCTATTTGAGCAACGCCACCAAAAGGACAAGAACGCCTATAGGGGGCCAGAACGCCTAAGCACGGGCAAAGCCGCCTTTACCCATAATAGGCATAAATTTCGGCCCATGAAGAGGTTCTGGGTATAGGTCACTTCTCTGATGTTCCAAGAAACTGGAAGCTGCTCGGTGCAGAAACTCATGCCCGCAGGGTGAAGAAACTCATGCCTGGTCACCGGGAGACCTTCGTTTTTCCCACCGAAAAAGAACAGGAGAGATCGCCAGACATGGTCAACCTATTGAGCTGCAGGTTTTGACTCACTGCCATGGAAGCTTGACTGCGGGCATTTTAGCTACCCTGTACTGCGGATGGTGAATGCTAGAGTCTAGAGTTCATCCTGGTTGATCCCACTCAGACATGGGCCGCGGATGGTAGCGGTAATTCAGTGAATTCATCTCATCCATCCCCATCCCCCCTTCATCTCATCTCTGAAGGATGAACTCAATATACAATAGTTGTTCCAGTTCCTTCATGTAGCAAAAGGGAACCTGTCTCTACCAATGCCCCACTTATGAAGGACTGAGCATCAAGTAGCAAGGACATGTGCAGTAGTTTTTTGTGGTCAGTTCCTCCAAAGGATGACTTCTTGACCTATAGATGCAACCAATCTCCCCCGTCAGGCAATGGGGATGATGACATTTGTCGGCTTTAGATGCGGCGGTGTTGTTCTTGACAAATACGGTGCCGACAGCCTCGCCCAGATTGCCCAGCTGCACTGCCGGATCAGGAGAAAGATCATGAGAAGTACTTGAAGCATCGAATCGAGAGATGTGGGAGTTGCGTCTTTTCTCTAGACTCTAGATGTGAGGAAGGTAGGGTCGGTCCCTCAGTCCATGAGTCTTGGTCCAAGACTCGAACCCCTCAAAACTTGAATCAGTGGAGGCCGGCAGTATAGGGTCTAGGGCAACTTTGTATTTCTTCACCACTTCTGGCCGCTCAAAGCCCAAAGCAGAACAGTGTAGTGACGAGAAATGTCACAAGGCAGCTTGAGTGCACTATAGGGTGCTTGGTTGTCAAAAAAGCAGCAATGAAGCATGTGCTCTATTACCACTATTGCACATTATTGCACCAACGAATCGTTTGAGAATCGCTAGGTAACCACTGGAACATGTACAGACAAGGCCGGTCTTGCAGGATTTGCGTATGATTGCACTTGCACAGGGTGTATCAACGCATTGCAAGCATTTGTTTTGTTTGTGTGCTAGTGCTAGCTCTCGCGCAGATCAGCCAATGCCTCCCGGGCAACAAACGGTTCATGCGTGGGTGTTTGAGATACAACAGCGGCAACTTTGTAACGTGCCCAACCATGTTCAAGTATGTGTTACCTTAGGAAGTCATTTCAACACTTGGTGTGATCCTGGGCAGACCACCGGATGCGCAGGTGGAGTTGCAACCAAGCGAGAAGAGGTTGGGCATGGCCGTGTTGGGGACTTTGGGAGGCGTGTGGGGTTTGATGTTTTTGATCGTGTTTGCAAGATGTCTCAGTAGGTTCGATTTTAGGCCACAAACTCGTTCCGGAGCAGAACTTTGCGATTTGGCTAGATAGACTCCAGATAGACTCATTCAAAATGTAGAACAAGTGGTATCACACTACCCCACCCGCGAATCGGTCAGACAGCTATATGATATATACATATATATATATATAGACTTAGATACATGTATATTGTCTGAACATACTGCATCGTTCCACCCCAAAAGACGACCCACAATTCGACGACAGACCATTTTTTTTGCCAAGGGAACTCAACTCATCATGAAATTTGGCCGAAGCTGGCGCCGGCGTTTTGTTTTCAATACTTGGCATGCTGGGAGTACCAATGCGCCACTGGTAGACAATTACTATTAACACATTCTCCAGATATCCAATCCATTTGTGGTTCACATGTGTTGCTTTCAAACAATTATAGTTTTTTTTGTTGAGTTGTGTTGCCTTAATTTGTCCTGATCTTGGTTCTTCCGTGCACCTGCCTAGACAATGTGACGTGACATGACCCTGTTTTAAAACATTAAGGAATGTGTACCCATTCTGTGAGGTACGAAGGGTTTCAGATGCAATTCGATGTGTTGCCTTTCTCTATGGGGCGACCTGGAGGCCAATGACCTCCAGTCCACGCACAAAGACTTTGACAAGTCCTTCAGGACGTTCTTTTTGGTTTGGTTTCGTCGCAAAAAACTCGCACACGCACCAAAAAAACGCACCCGAAAACAATCGAAAGCACCTTGCGGAAGGATGTTGGTGGTGAAGAGAATAAGAACCAATCAATCGTTTGTTGCTGATGTTCGTCCATTTCTGGTAAACTTTTATTTGAGATGTCGCTGCCAGGACTGGAGTCCCGAGAATGGATGCAGTTATCCTGCATGGCGACCATTTTTCCACAAAATATTGTTGATTGTTTTATGTGATCAGTATCTCAACCCATATGCAATGTGTTTTCAGAGAGGCAGAATAAACAACGAACAAATCAACAGCCAGCGCCCCAGTTCCTCATGAACAAGACCAAAAGCAAGAACCAGGAACAGCAAGATCAGACATGAGAACCAACAGAAACATCTGGGATACCTTAGAGTTTCCAAACGGCGGTTGGTTTTTCCCATCGGTCCAGTCGACTGCCCTGTAGACCTAGTACCGGGTTGCATCATGTCCCCAGGTACGCTGCAGACCTGTCGGGGTTTGCGCGGTCTCGCACGGTACCCCCTTTGTGAATGAAACCCAAATGGATTCGTATCCCCTAGGGATCCAAGTACCTTCTCAGAAGGCACTTGGACCCTCCAAACCCACCCCAAACACCGTACCTGAGAAGGTACTTGGATCCCTAGGGATCAATGTGAGGTCCAAATACCAGCACCCGACTGACTCTAGAGGTCGCCACCGATTTTATTCAGTCAGCAAAAGCTTCCAGAGGAGACCTGTTGGAGGGTGCTGGTAGATTTACCCTCCCTGAAACAATCATGGAAGTGGAAGCCCCCCTTCCATGTTTGTTGAAAGGAGGGTAATTAGTGGGAATCACATCACCTGGAAATCGAAAGCAACCTCGTTCGTATCACGTACAGATATAGTGGGAATCGGAATTTCCAGGTTAACCCGTATTTCTACGTGGGGATCAGCACCAGGTTTCCTATCTCTTTGGGGTTTTAGAAGGAAACATGGCACTCGGTCTTTGGAACCACTCGTGACCTACGACTGTCTAGGTAGGACACCTGGATCGACTGAGAGAGGCTTCAGTGGACTCACTGTTGATCTGCGGTTGTTCTGCGAGAACAGGCCGTGGCCACCACGAAAGAGTCCAGGCGAAACGCTCCTGTCCACCCCCCCCCACTCCGCTGTTGCTGTCGCTGGGATCCCTCGCGTCGCTACGGACCGCGCGACGAGTACGTCCGTATGTACCTGGACCCCGACGAAGTCGGTATAGAAAGTTGGACATGACCCTACAAGGTACTTACTTGTACCCATTTGTTGTAGAGGTACGAATGGGTCGACTCCAGGTGTGTCGGGTGGTGGAACTCGGCCGCCTGAGTGAGTGCTGAGGAGCCCGGAGTGCTGAGGTCATGCCGCGATCGGCGCGTTGCACTCGACTGACGAGGGTGTGTGTGTGTGTGTGTGTGTGTGTGTTTTCATCATGGGTTGTTCAGACCGACATGATTCGTCGAGGTTTGTCTGACCCACATTGGGAGGACAACTCCTGTTCAGAAAGGTTTCCATGAGTAATAGTTCACTGGAACGTACATGGCAGCTTATATTATATGCTGTGGGCTTCACCCAGAAACCTTCTTTACCAGACCATCCATAGTTCCCAGACACTCCATGTATGCCATATATGCCTACATTGACCCCCTGGCACCACCCCTGGCCTGATCGGCATATATGGCAGTCCATGGCAGTCCCATGGAGTGTTTGGGGTTTATTTGACTGAAGGAAGAATCTTCCATCCCAACACACCAGTAGCTAGGGCTGCCTAGACTTTGGAGCCGGCCCCAAAGAGGTTGTCCGGTATCGGTTCGGACAAGCAATTGGAACACAGGGGAACAGGCGGCATGGTCAAAGCTCAACAACCTCAGAATTCGGGCCCTTCTCCAATGGAAAGGGTTTTGACCTTCAGGGGCACACTTGGTTTTTATTTGGACATGCCAGCAGAGGTTGAAGAACCCTAGTTCGACTATCCTATTTATAGACACCCCTGGTTACGGGTCCTATTGACGGTCACTGGCTACCTCTGTTGGTGATGGGTCGACGCATTCGGAATCCATTTCTCGTCCGGGGACCGGGGCCCTCGACCTGTACTCGGATGTGGGAGACGATCGTCGACCTGTGGTCACTGAGGGGCAGATGTCACGTCTTCTTTGGACGAAACATGGTCGTGTCGTGTCTATCAAGCAGGATGAAGGAGGCAGCACGAGGATAAGAACCCTGGAAGTCAGAGTTGGTTGATCACTGGTGAGTATCGTAATATATCGTAATGGTTGTTCCGCAAAGGCTATTAAACAACTGGTGGGCCACGACTTCTATAGAGTTTATTGGACTGCATTCAAGACTCTCATGTTCGCCATTACCAGAGACGGCCTTATCAGCACCCGATAGTATTGTTTCTATTTGTGTTTTGCGGGTGTCCTACCTTTTGGTGATCCCAGTGTACAGAGTGAGTCCAGCACTTAGGGTTTTTGTCGTTTGAATTCTGATTTCTGAACCGTTTCCGTTGGTTGAATCTTTTCTGGGGGTCGTTTTTTTCCAACGTGCTGCGGAAGGTGCTTCCGCGGACAGCTTCCGCGGCTTCCGCAGCTCCCAGGCGCATCAGTAGCCAGGCACGTAGACTCGTCACGCGCTTCGTCGCTGCCGTGCTTCGTTTCCAGTGCCGTGCA
>CAXIVM010001259.1:0-13015 GCA_964035705.1 Porites rus
CATGAGGAAGGCCTGGCAGGATCGAGTTTTCGGGGCATGACCTGGCAGCAGAGCTTTGTTTGGGGTCGCCGAAAGACGAAGTGGATCGAACACGTTCTCCCCACTCCCAAGATGAAGAAATGCAACCGGAGGTCGAACTCCACCGTTTAGCCGAACTCCGAAGATATATAGTATTTTTGTGTTAAAGTAAAACTGTAACTATAGTGCAACATCGTCGACTCCGGATGACGTCTCTTTTTTGTGAAAAAGGCTTCGAACTCGCCAGAACTGGGAGAGCGGTGTCTTCTCTGCTTCCAACGTCTCCAAAGTCAACTTCAACTTCTGAGAAGGTGGGACTGGGGTGGGTGGCCACTGGAGACCAAACCGGCTGGGTTCAAACGCCTGTCGCCGCCTCCAAAGTACGTAGACACCAGCCCTTCAAATAAACGAGTTACCAAACATGTTCAGAGCGTGAGAGAATCAATACTCTCTGGGTTTAAGCATCAGGATGTTGGACTTGAAAATCCGATGCATCAGTATATATAAGTGGAAGATCCGATGCAAAGCTTCCAACTGGCCGCTTGACCAAACTTTCGATCTACAGTATCTTTCGAGATTTATCACTGTATCTGAATCAGTGGGTAACCCGACTTGACACAAAGACAGGCTGTCAGTCACATCGCAAATAAAGTCTTTGTCATGAGAAGAAACTACAAACACCTACAGTACATCAGTATAAATAATACACCCAACAAAATTACCAGACACCTTCAAGTACACCCAGACCCTTCTGAATCTTCACTTCTTACCCTGCCTCCCCGCTGCAACGAGGACTCGTGGACACAGCCCCGGACACCGCCCCGCGGGCGAGGCCGTTGGACTTTCCGCGCGGGCTAAGTGGAGCCGAGGACGTGCAAGTTGCGGGTCGCGGGCCGCAGGAAACTGTCTCTTACGGGCCTACGGGGGAATAGTTGCATAGACTCAAATGTCTGACCCCTCCATGTCATCGGTAACTCTTCCAGTCCCATTGATGGTTTGAGTTTGGATGTTCGCTTCGTTCGGTCTTGTTCGCACCAGCACCGAGCATCTCCAAATGCCTTTACACCGACCTAGCGAAGCTCCAACACTAGGGGCAACCAGACTTATGTCCCAGGAAGCAGTTCCCGGACTTGGGGGACGTAACTTGCTTATTATCAGCATAATTCAATGATCCCATCGCCATTCCCACCATCGTTTGGGGGTGCTACGATGGGGTATACGCATGTCCCCAAACTCATGTCTGGCCAAGTCAAGGACCAAGTTGCCTCGTGCCAAAGACCTTGACCCGACGGTCCGTTCGTGTCGAAAATGGGACATGCTTTAGGAAGTTGGACAAAAAGAAACAGCATTCCCCGTGCCAGGGGGATTGACCCATAGGGAAAACTAAATATCACTCACCTTGCGAAAAGAGATGAAAAGATGAAAAGGAAAGCCAGGTGATCAAAACAGGATCAAGAAGTCGTACCAAACGTCGGTTTGCTACGAAATAGAGGCTCCTCAAGCGGACCCCACTCCTCGCTACTTCGAGCCCGCGGGTCCCCAGGGTCCGAGGAAGCAACAGGACGGAAAGGACTTGGATCTGCTGATGCACCAATGGTCAAAGAAGCAAACAGCCAAAGCACACAGCCAAACAAAGGACACGAAGGACATGATATATATACTATAGTGATATTATGGTCCTTGGTCAAATAGTAATCCACGGTCCGCAGGAACTTGTTGTGAGCCTCCTTGACCTGCGACGAAGACAGGGAATTGGGAGCCATCGCTGCCAAGCGGAAGAGGGAAGAGGATCTTGGACTTGCTTAGGGAACCGGAGAAACATGAACGATCCACCCACCGGGAGCATTAAACATCACCTGATCTAGCAGCTAGGTGGATGGAAGATGGAAGAGGACCGTAATGGATGGCGCGTTGGCGACATCGACTTGAGAAAGGACCAACTTCAGAGTCCCATGCCTGGGGGATGCCTGGGGTCTATCCTTAAAAAAACAGAGCCCAGTGAATGATGGTTTGGTTCCAGGCCCTTCCATCTGATGTCACCAGTGATGTCTTTGTTTACCGACGTCACTTCGGACAGATCCAAACCATGCCAATGTTCACCCGTGGGACCGGCATGGGTTTTGTCCTGGTGCTGCAGTAAGACTGTCTATTGAAGTACAAACATCACATATAATCACATCTATAATCTATATCATGCATTCTATATAATATATACACCACTCGGAAAGTGTCAGGCACAACTGATAAAGAACTGGGAGAGGCTAGATGGCACCTGGGTGCACAAAACTAGCCACATTTCAGCGGGGGAGTAGATGGCACAACGATTCTTGAGGCTAATGATGCAGCCCTTCCATGTCACACAAGGAACATGAGCTGTCAATGGTAGTGCATCTTGGGAGGTACGTTCGTTCGTTCAGAATTGATGGCGCAATCCACAGAATTGCGACCATCTACTTTCAGACTGGAGTCATTTATATAATATTTGATATAGACAAATGACAAATGTGGTTGGAATTCCAGCACAAACCCTTTCTGGTTTCGCGCAGCGGGCAGGGTCAACGGGTGAAACCGGGGCAGCGAGCTAGCTGCCCGGCAGAGGTGTGTGAGACGCTTTGAATTCGACATCCTGATGGTGTATGGGTGGCCTGGTGATCAGAGAGGAAGTTGAAACACATGTCCTGAACCCCTTGTTTGTGGTGTGTGTGTGTGTTGACATAGGGTTCGACTGTAGATGCACTGCATGGCAAACCAGCTTACTTTCCAAAACGAAACAATTATCCATACCAAGACCTTGCAACGTAGTTGGGGGTGCACTGCATGGCAGACCAGCTTGCTGTCAAAAACAACGACAATTCTATACCAACACCTTGCCACCAATTTGGCGATGTAATGGATGGATGAACTGGCTTCTCACTTCTCACCATACAATCCTGCTGGACAGGGTCTTTGAATCTATCAGGTGAAAATGGTGGCCTCCACGTACGCTGAACGCGTCAGTCGCGCGGCAAACCACATGCCACCTGTCACGTGCTTCTGAAGACCCACCCCGGTCTTGTTCAATCCTTCAGGGTGACCATGTACTGCATTGTTGGCCGCTGGTTCTTAGGATGTATCCACTTTTTTGAGGTGACATGTTTTCTTTGACTTTCGTGCCACGGTGCCAGATCATTCAACCCTCAGGTGTCCAGTGCGACGCTGCCCTTTGTGCTGTTTTCTCACCTCAGTGCTGGTGCTGTCGCTACAAGATGTTGCACCACAAGGAAGAACACTGTGGAAGTCTCCACAACCATTCGCCACAAGCAGAGGGGACAGGGATATGAGGATGACTGAACAATGGGGAACTCCTGAGTAATTCCCAGACACGACTAATGGGACTGCCATATATGCCCATCAGTTGGGGTGGTTTTTGGGGGTCTTGCTGCAAGCATATATGGCAGTCCATGGCAGTCCCATTAGTCGTGTCTGGGATTCATTTTTGGTTGACTCCCCTGCTTGTTCTTCCGCTCAAATGGAACCCCTGGGCAATTTGTCGAAGTTGTACAGGTCGAAATGGTCGAAAACTGTGGATCTATTCTCAGGGTCCGTAATACTAGGCATCAAAGGACCATACACTTGGACCCCCAAGTTGGGGTGGTGAAGGGACAACCACAATGGACCTCTTTAGGGACTATACACCCTACACCCGAAATCCGGCATGGAGTGTGAGATGCTTTTGAATCGTTTCTACCGTTTCGGCCGACCGCCGTTTCGGCCAGCGGCAGACAGCGCCGGCACCGTCGACTCGTCGAGTCGTCGAACTCATTCGGCACATGGTGCTTTTTCGAGGTTTTGACCCATCTCCACATGTGACATGAGTGCTTTTTTGGGGTTGAAAAAAAATAACTAAAAGCTGACCATGACCATCCATGGGCTCATATCACGGGGGAGTGCCTCTTGAGAAATTAAGACACGTAGCTATAGAAAGAGTTGTCAACACCCTCTGTCTTGAGAGGTCTTTGGAACACTCACAACTCTTTTTGTGTTGGGCACTTTGAGGGGAACCCTTGACCTATCTTTCTGTCTTTCTCTGTTCATGAACGAATGTAGTGGCGACAGGATCCACCAAAAAACCCTGCCGGGCTCCGAGTTCCGCCCCATATCCTCAGGTTTGGCGCTGGGAACCCCCTGGCACCCAGCCCAACAGAAGGTAGTTGGAGCCCTAAGGATAGAACAAAAGACCGTGTCATCCATCCCAGTCGCCAGCCAGTCGGGTCCAGTCGTACCGAACCAGGTCGGTACGGTGGCAGTGGATCCAGCATGAAGAGGTTTTGCAACTTTCCCCGGAGATTTGGGTAGGTTGGGCACTAGTGGAATGAAATGGGGATCCGGACGTCCGTGGGGCGCAATTCGCAGGATCGAATGATGTATATGGCTCAAGTGATGACGACCATGAAACCTATGAACAGATATTGGAATAATTAATTGCTAAGCTATTTATAACCACAGCAACAACAACCGGAAGATCAAGAATAAGTACAACAACAAAATCACCACCACAACAACCACAGCCACAGCCACAAACACCACAACAACAACAACAGCTGCTACTACGACAACTACGACTGCGACAATATCACATAACGTCTGGTATCATCCGGAAACGTCAACCATCAACCAGTCGACCGCTATTCGTGAGATCCGCATCCAGCACCTGGCAGCAACTTTCTACACCTGTCGACGTGGGGTAGGACGCACTGCCAGGCGGCTGAAAGATGGCAGCAAACTCGCGGTAGTCCAAGCGCCCATCCTTGTCCTTATCCCACTCCTGCGCGGTGACGTACATGGACGCTTGTTTGGCCCTCGCTCCCTATCGTCACGGAAGAAACGTCCGTGGTCCATCTCCCCACTCCATGTGTGCCATAGGACTGCCGATCAGGCCAGGGGTGGTTGACTGGGGTCAATGGGGCGGCAGTCCTATGGCAGTCTCATTAGTCGTGTATGGGTCTTGAAGGCTTGGGGTGATCGCTCGCGGCTGGATCGGTTCGATCTAAGCAGCTCATCGATCGACGTCACGAAAAGGGATCAGATCGTCGGATCATCTGTTCTGGGCGGTCCTGTCGGTCCATCAGTGGGCTGGGTAGTCGAACGCCACCCAGACAGGATGATCAAGGTGAACAAACACGTCGACGTCTTCCCAAAATCGACCTCTTCAAAATCGGTTGGATGAATTCGTGTTGGTTTGTCGTTCCTCTTTTTTCTTTATGTTCCGTGTTCTGTGTCTTGGGTACATCGGCAATATGTCCCCCCATTCCCGTAACAGCGGATGATGATGGTTTGTAAAGGCCTTTCTCAAAAAGAGTGATAATCCTAAAATTGACTCTTAATGGGACAGACCCAAGTTCTGTCCAATATGCATTCCAGGTGTCCCTCCGTCCATTCCGGGGCTCCAAAAGAGAGCTCTGTCCTCGATGAGCTTTTCGATCTTGATGGTCATGCCAAACTCATCCTGCCGATGTCCACGTGTGCGAGCCCGAGCCAGACGCAGGTGAGGTCTCTGGTGGTCGGAGGGCGGCGACAGGTAGTATGAAACAGCGGCTTTTGGCTCGTTTCGATGTTCTTCATATTATGTTGACTTGTTTGGCAAGTACTACAGTGTTCATGAAACACATGTGTTTGCTTGGCTTGCTTGGTGTTCCAAGAAGGAGCCAAGCCAACTCTGAGGTGTATGTGCGCAACATCGCAAACGTCGCAAACAGTTGGGTGTTCGGAGTCCAGGTAGAGGAGTCCATGGGTGGCACACCACCCCCAAAGTGTTTCCCATCAACATCCCTTCTAGGGATCCATGCACGTACCTTCTCCTCAGGTTCGGTGGTGGACTGGATACGACTGGGACTGGCACCTACAGTCTCCAGTGTCTCCTTCCTCACCGTACGAGGGTGGCAGTAGATCCCCAAGGCCTTAGCCTTAGACCTGTAGGGAGGTGGGGAGGGTCGATGGAGCAGGCGCGGTTCCGGTTCCGGCGCGCATGCCTTCCACCCAGCCGGCTCCACCGGTCAGTGTGGACAGAGGTGGTTGTGCTTGGTGGTGCCAGCAGGGCTGCAAAGGCGCTGATGTCGCCCCACTGTGGTGCCACGTCAGCAAGGCTGCTCTAGCTTCCGTTGTCACGTCTAAGTGAGTACAGTACTGTCTGGGGGGGTGGAACACGGTCGATGTCGTTCAAAGGCTAGGAACCGTTCAAAGGCTAGGAACTTTAAAGAACGGCGATGCCTGCCATACATCAGTCATTCCGATCGGCTTCAGCTGGTGTCAGGAGGCCAGAAGGGGATAGAAGGGGGAAGCAAAAGAAGAAGCAAAAGAACGTGCGAAAACTAAAGCCTGCCGCCTGCCCTTCCAGTTTCCTCCCCAGGCGAACGGATGTTTCTTCCAAAACTGTACTCTGGAGGCGAAGAGCACCAAAAAGCCACCGACACAGGCTCCGACGGAACTTTGGATTGCTTTCAGCAAGGCTGTGTGTGCACACCGGTGTTTGTGCACACCGTTTTGCAATCTAGCTAAAACCATCCAGTCCCACCTTCAAACAACTCCAAAAAAATTTTTCGTCTGCGTGGCAACAGGCCTGCGACATGTTCAGTGCACACAAGGATAAACCTTTTGCTACGACCTTTTCAGACTTGAACTGCAGTCGTAACAAGGATAGACCTTTTCTCCCTGAACCCTCCATTCCTACAAATGCAGTCCTCAAAAAAACGACAGCCGACATAACATACCAGGACCCTCCAAGGGGTGTCCAATGAACTACCCCACACTACCTATAGGCTTCCATTGGGCACCCCTTGGAAGGTCCTGGTAATAAGTCTATACTGAATTTCCTCATTCCCCCCAAAGTCGGATCATGTGATCATCTTCTGGCAGGTCCGATCCAAACTCCGTGGGCGCACCGCCAGCAGTGGCACCACGACGCCCTTCAGTCGGGCCGTCCTTGACCACTTGGATCAGCCGAGCGGTGTCGATGTATCCAGTTCTGCGGGAACCCCGCGGGTGGTCCCGTGCGCGCGTGGCTTGACGGGGAGGGGGGGGGGCTTGGGAGGGAGGGCCGAGGGTTGGTGAAGGGGTGGGGATGACTGCGTGACAACCCGGGGGCTCTTAGGGGTGAGGTTCTGTTCTGTCCTGAGCCATGTGGTCCAGCTGCTGGAACAAATGTGCGAGGTGCCCCCTTTGAGCGCGCACCAACATCCCAATCAAACGCATCATAGTAGCGTCCTTGTTCCTATATAAGTAATAAGGCCAGGAGCTACTAGTAGCTTCTCAGTGTGTTGGCAATCCCGGGTGACTTTCCTCTGAAGACATGAAGCCTTGAAGACCTGAAGCCTGGTGACGACCTGAAGCCTTGAAGCATTGAAGCCTGGTGACGACCTGAAGCCTTGAAGACCTGAAACCTAGTGACGACCTGAAGCCTAGTGACGACCTGAAGCCTAGTGACGACCTGAAGCCTGGTGATGACCTGAAGCCTTGAAGACCTGACGACCTGAAGCCTTGAAGACCTGAAGCCTGGTGACGACCTGAAGCCTTGAAGCCCTGAAACCTAGTGACGACCTGAAGCCTTGAAGACCTGAAACCTGGTGACGACCTGAAGCCTTGAAGACCTGAAGCCTGGTGACGACCTGAAGCCTTGAAGACCTGAAGCCTAGTGACGACCTGATGCCTCTTCGTGTCTTCGTGTCTTCGCGTGTCTTCGTGTCTTCGCGTGTCTTTGTGTCTTCGCGCAAAAGTCACAACCCACTTCTGCCAACGCAATGTAGCCACACCAAACATGGCTATAATGGAAACAAAACACTTTGATGGCGGAATCTTCAGAAAGTCACACCAAATTATACAAGTATAGACCCCAAACAGCTTCAACACGATTCGTTTAGACCAATATTAGTCAAAAATCGACTTCTTGGTACGCCCTAACCTACCTTCACCCCAAGAGCAAACTGCTTCATCAATGAATTTTTGTCGGCATTGACACTGAAACACTGAAACATTTTTGGAGGAGCAGCTAGTATTCATAAATATGGGAGGTGGAAGAAGATATAGAAAACTAAGCGAGGATCAAAATGGCGGAGAGCTGCTCATTATTTATATATATGGGAGGTGGATGGAGATATAGCAAACTAAGCTCAGAAATTACAAAACTTTTTGAGTGACCCTCACAGAGCCCAGCCACAAAGTGCAGGGGCACGGCCGGTGAGTGTGGGCCATTTTTTTTCTAAGATAGAACCCCAACAGTAAACTGTTTGGCGAAAAACTGCCATCAAGCAAAGTGGCAACTTTGCATACTGATTTGTCTTCTGACTTGGCCGCTTCCTCCCAGCTCTAGCTTGTAGTAGGGCTCCCTCATGAAGAGGTTCTTGGAGAAGTTGAGGAATCCACGAGCAACAGAATCATTCAAATGTTTGAAATGGCCATGAATTTGATCCTGCAAAGTGGCAATGTGACTGCGCCTACAACTTGCAATCCCTGGTTCGCCCAGAAATTTGGTTCAGTCTGGGGATTCTAGATGGGTGATAAAGGTCATAGCCAATGCAAAGTTGCAGTACAACAACACAAAGCCTATCGAACAGCACGTTTTGTACAACGACGGTCCTGCGGTTGGCCGTGCGCCGACCAACCGCCCGGCTCCAGGCTGGGCAGCTGAACGTTGGCCACCTCGCTCCACTGCCATCTCATCAAACCGGCACCTCAAACCATAGATGGCGCAAGCCAACTCAAAAATGCAGCGCAAAACATCAAACTCAGATGCCCTCCATTTTCCGTGAAAGACTTCCATTGAATATCAACCAAGTTACCGGAAGACTTTGTGAAGTTTCCTGTAAAAGCATCTGCAACCAGAAGACCTTTGCGATTGTGAAGGTCGTAAAGGCTTCTCCTCATGTCGTAACAATCAGTCAGTAGATCACAGTACATCCTGACCGTCGTCTCAGAGGTCATGAAATGAGACCCGGAGTCGTTCTTCCAGATCAGGTACTCCCCTTTTCCTTTCCTCAGTACATGCGCAGACTTGCCGCTCAATGCGCCAGGCGCTATGGAGATAAATAGGGGGCCGCGATCCCCGTTTGCCCAGCTCGAGGTGCAAACCGTGACCCCCTTGCGTCCTCCGATGACAGATGTCAATCTGGTTTGGTTCTTGCTTGCCCGCATGCCCCGCTTTACCTTCAGCATAGTTTTTGAATCACGCCACGCGTTCATCCAACACTGGTCGTAGTTTAATATGAGTTCGTGCAGTATGGATTCTTCTCTGACCAGGCGAGCAAATCGGTCTCTCGACCTGAACTGACATGCAGTGTGTTGGCAATCCCGGGTGACTTTCCTCTGAAGACGTGAAGCCTTGAAGCATTGAAGCCTGGTGACGACCTGAAGCCTTGAAGACCTGAAGCCTGGTGACGACCTGAAGCCTTGAAGACCTGAAGCCTAGTGACGACCTGAAGCCTAGTGACGACCTGAAGCCTGGTGATGACCTGAAGCCTTGAAGACCTGACGACCTGAAGCCTTGAAGACCTGAAGCCTGGTGACGACCTGAAGCCTTGAAGCCCTGAAGCCTAGTGACGACCTGAAGCCTAGTGACGACCTGAAGCCTTGAAGACCTGAAGCCTGGTGACGACCTGAAGCCTTGAAGACCTGAAGTCTGGTGACGACCTGAAGCCTTGAAGACCTGAAGCCTAGTGACGACCTGATGCCTCTTCGTGTCTTCGTGTCTTCGCGTGTCTTCGTGTCTTCGCGTGTCTTCGTGTCTTCGCGCAAAAGTCACAACCCGCTTCTGCCAACGCAATGTAGCTTCTTGTTCCTAGTAGCGATGCCAGGAGCCCCTAGTAGCGTCCGATCGCTCCTATGATGATGGGCCGCACCCGCACCTCCCTTTTTTCTGCCAGCGTGAGGACCGTGTTTTGGGGAGTGGTCAGGATTCCGTCGACTGGTTGGTTTGAAGTCGTCAGTTCAATCATCCCAAGTTTTTCAAATGAGCAATATCTGAAACCGCCCAAAATGGAATCAAGGAATATAGCAATTGAACTCACTGCCGTACACATCCTCCGCAACACCAGGTGAAAAACTTGGGCTGCCACCCCCTTTCCCCACCCTGTCAAACGTGACGTTCTCCCTGTCAAACGACCAGGGAGGTCTCCCAGACCACCATGGCCTCTAAAAACAACTGGTTTGGCAAGTCACTGAAACTCAAAGATTTCAAATCTTCCACCAAGTGACAGGACTAAGCCGCTTTCCACCATCTGCAGGGGGTTGTTTGGGGACGTTTTTTGAGCGTAATGATCCCATCTTGAGGGCCACTGAATTTGACGATATACAGGTCTGGGGAAGCCTACCGGAAAAAATGAAAAACAAGCCAAGCAGTGGGCGAAAGCACATGAAACCCAAAGACCTGTCCCCCAAAGGCCGACTCATTCCTATCAGATGCCGATGCCCCTTTCCACCCAAGCCACCGTGTATATAGCTGGGGCTCCTTTCCGCTCCACTCGCCGTTCGAACGGTCGGCGCTCTCTCTCTCTCTCTCCATCGCGTGTCGGTTCCGCTCGAGACGGCGGCCCCCACTTGTCGGGCTCTCCACCCAGTGCCACGAAGGCGTCGATGGTGTCGAGTTCGTCTTCCAACTCCTGGACAGGCGGAGCCATCGGTCGGATGATGCCTCAGGGCTCTGGGCCACCCCCGTCTCCTCAGGTTCGGTGGAGACAGGGGGGCCCCCTGGCACCTAGCCACCTCTAACCACTGTTGAATAGGAGGTAGGCCAGGAGCCCTTTTTTGCGCCTGCGGGACCTGACAATTGAAGCCTATGATTACCTGCGTGAAGAGAACTGAACTCTGTAGCCAAATACCAACATTCTTAATCATTCTTAAGTATCTACACCTCTATGAACTTCCGAAAGGAGATGCTTGCATGTGACCCTGCCTCTTCCCAGTCATCACACGACTGGAAAAAATAAAAAACAACACAGCTCCATCCAGGAATCCATCCAGGGGCAATGCACTGGGCAATGCATATGCATTATATAAATGCGTGTTAAGGTGCAGGCCCATACTACCCGCTGAGCGCGGGGTTATTTCATCAGCCCACCACTTCAATTCGAAACTCAGCTCCGGGAGGAGCCCTCCGAGCAGCTCGCACTTCCTCCCCGTCGACCGGTCAGCCACATCCGGAGAATGAACAGACGACGATGGAGGTTCACCTACCGATTTGTTGGGGTCCCGGTGGAATTCCCCCCTTCCAGGATCCATGCACGTACCTTCTCCTCAGGTTCCGTACGACTGGACCCGACTGGCTGGCACCTACATCACTACTGTCTCCTTCCTCACCTGCTGAGAAGGTGGCAGTGGATCGGCATCTGAGCCACCACGAAACCAACGTCCGTCCTGTGCACCGCCCCGCTGCTTCTCAAAGGCACGGAGGAACTCCGCGAACTCAATCTCTCCCGTCCTCGGCAGAGAAGATGGAAACTGCCGCAATCTTGTGGTGAAGTCCGGTTAAAAAAGGCGGCCGGTTTTTGGTTGGGGGGAGGAGGGCCTGGGGTAGGTATGTTAGCTCTATTGTTTGTTCTATAAATACCGGAGCAAAGCGAATGATATGATGTTTTGTTTCATCCTGCAGGAGGACTCCAAAAATAGCTTGTGGGGCCTTGTTGTCCAAAAATTGTATCGCTGGGTGCTGGTAGCTGTCAGCAACCTGTAAGCAATCCTTCAGTGCACGCGACATGATTTGACAACAAATCCCTCAAAATGTCAAAATCTGATCAAATCTGCGGATCCAGAATGGACATGCCCGGCTATAGAATGTACATACCGCGAGCAGTCCAACTTTGGATCCGCCCAGGAAGGGCGGCAAAACGACCAGTCTTTAGTGGGCGATCTGTCCGTGCTAACTTGACCTGGTCACCAAGCTCAGTTCACACGGGCTGTGTTTCACTTCAAGTAGGATTGATCTTACTTGGTCTCAACATAGTTGATGGAAACAACAACCCTTAAGCCTTAAGCCACCTCAAGCATATTGATGGGGGGCTCTCCTGGCAAACCTCTGATTGTATAGGACTAGCATTGATGCACTCTTCAACATGAGTTAGCCAGCTGTTACACGCGCGACCTGGTCTAAAGTTTCTTTTTCTTCAACAAATCATCCAATTCGATCTATCCACTCCTCATGGTTCAAGCCAAGTCTGGTAAGTCCTGTTCAATCTATAGCAAACTCATCTCGGGAATTTGAAAGGCATCATTCACTATTATATACAAAAAAAGCGTGGGTAGTGGTGGAGGGTGGACCTGTGAATGCTTGTGTTTAGCCTCTTTTGCAAATGCATCAAGCAAATGCACCAAAATATGTATTTTTCTCATTAATGTTCATTACATTTCTATATTGCTCTATACTAGCTCCGTTGTTCAATGCATCCTTTTTCGACCAAACAAAAACACAATCACCGCCAATCACCGATCGCCGATCACCTTGTTCTTCGCTCTCCCGCACAGTCAGTCACTCTGGGGATTCAGACCCATCTTCATCCACATCTGCCATGAAGCGAAAGAGCTCTTCTTCGCTGGGCGCCTGGAACGGTGTCGCAGGGAATGGGCAAGTTGGAATGCATGAAGAGGAGGCTTCGACCAACAAACCACCTCAGAGTCAATGGATTGGTCGGATTGGTTGAAAGAAAAAATCAGGAAATTGCATTTGACCCACAAAACCATAGGTTAGCTGTAGATGTTCCTCTATTCATATAACTAGTTACGGAATGTTACGGAGGAAAAGACCCCCGGCGTAGAGATTATCTTTGGGGACGACCCAATTCAACGCACGGCTCGACCTCGCGGTCGTGACCGGGAACCAGACCGGGTTCACCCGGTCGTGACGAAAGAACCGTGGGGAGCGTGGGGACGAAGTTGGACGGGGAACCCGGACAATATGATATGCTTGGTCTATCTTTGGGTGGTTGGTTGTCTGATAGAGGTCACTCAGGGTCTAGGTCCTCTAGGTACTTACCCCTTC
>CAXIVM010001260.1:0-31000 GCA_964035705.1 Porites rus
AAGAGGAATCCGACATGGCTGCAATGTGCAGAGAACAATTGCCTTTATCAGAATTCCACGAATTTCTAGCTGTTGGGCTGGTACAGGTCGACCTAGGTGTGGGTTTTGATAAGCCATAAGTTGGAAAGTCGCTGGTCCGGTCCTAATTATTGTCTCAGAGGTCTCCGGTCTTGGCATCTTAAAAGGGAAGGAACGGACACTTTGCGTGGAGACTACGGGTTTGCGGGTTTGCTTGCCTCAATCATTCAAGATCCTCTGCTAAAGGGAGCTGAAGATCCCTGCTCAACACCGAAACGAGATCGGCCAAAATCAAAGACATCTCCGCAGTGACCATCAGCCTGCATTACAAACGTCACTTTCACGCACTCTGTGGCCGGAAAATGGCCTGCTCTAGAAGCTTGGCAAGATGACAGCTCTGTGCCAATTTCTCATATGGATGACAAGCACTTGTTGGGACTATTATGGAGTATTCCACACATATACCGGTTCACCAATTGATGGCACATCCAAACTCGAGAGATAAGATGGCAAACCAGGGGGAAAAAATGTCCCAAATCAAAAAATCGGGGAAAAGTTGCAAAAAGGCACAAAAAGCGCCTGATCCCTTCGACCGTTTGATGGCACATCAAAGCTCGGTAGTTAAAACGAAGAAAATCAAAAAAAAACAGCAAAATTGCAAAAAGGCAGCAGCACGGTCTTTTTCCCCACGGCTCTCACCTGCCCCCCTTATTATATATACTTCCCCTCCTCCTGCGCTTCTCTTCCTCTTTCCTTTGTCTCTTATCCTCTACAGTCCCTCTTTCTTCCTGTATATCTGTCCTATTTCTTTTCCTTGCCTTGTTCTTTCCTCTCTTCTGGTTCCTCTTTCATTTGAACCTGCTATATCTTCTTCATTCGTTTTCTCCCCTCCCCCCTGACAGCCTCCCCTCTCATCACCTGGCATGTGCCATCTTAGTGGCTCCAATCATCCCAGCTCTCCCACCTGACCCACCCCTCTTATTTATCCTTCCCCTCTCCTGCGCGTCTCTTCCTCTTTTCCTCCTTTCCTTTGTCTCTTATCCTCTACTGTCCCTCTCATGTATATCTGTCCTATTTCTTTTCCTTGCCTTGTTCTTTCCTCTCTTCTGGTTCCTCTTGCATTTGAACCTGCTATATCTTCTTCATTCGTTTCTCCCCTCCCCCCTGACAGCCTCCCCTCCTCATCACCTGGCATGTGCCATCTTAGTCATCCCAGCTCTCCCACCTGCCCCACCCCAACTCTGAAATATCCTTTCCCTCTCCTTCTTTTCTCTTCCTCTTTCCTTTTCTCTCTTGTCACTACCCCCTTCACAGTCTCCCGTTTTATCACCATCTTAGCGGCTCCAATCATCCCAGCTCTCCCACCTGCGCCACCCCTCTTATATATCCTCTGATTCCTCTTTGATTTGAACCTGCTATGTCTCCCACATGCCATCAATGGGCTCGGTGTGTCATGCCTATATACATCATGATTCATATCACAAATTCAATGCATAATATATGATGGCACACACAAAAAACACATCTGAGTGTATATGATGGCTCCTCACAATGTGCCATCTATACGGTCAGAAGCCCTTTCATATGCCGCTCCGCAGGAAAAAGTAGCATATGGAGCACTTTTACTTGTGCCATCTTTCTGTGAGGGGGTATAAATCAGTGGCTCCAACATGCACCAACGGGGCAGATCTGCCAAAGTCCAAGCTCCACCTTGGCTACATCCCGAGGCTCACATCTTGAGAGCTTTCAGGGTGGCTGCTGCGCCTGCGAGATCGACGTGCAATCATGAGCACCCGCAAAGCGAGCGGTGTTTACTGGAAGAATGGTTGAAGATCTACGCAAAGCAGCCTACACTCTCAATCAACCACTGCAACAAATGAACTGCCTAGGCCTAGATTCAACAGGGTGGTTTTTCTGTGGGACACTCGTTGACCCTCACATGAAAGACCTTGTGTGTTGACAGTCTGACACCCCCCCGGTGTTTTGTTTACTGTTATATATAGTAAGAACTATATAGTTAAAGCTCTTCGGATGTGCTAAGAGTCTGTCAAAAATGTCAAAGAAGTACCAGAGCAACGGTGGCCAACGGATGCGCTTCAGCTCTGACGAACTAAAGGGGATAAGTTCGCACAAACATGGAAACAATTCTTGCTTGATTGGGCAACTCCAAAGCACCCTTGCCTGCCTTATCCCCCCCTTTCCCGTGTCGAGCGTGCATCAAACGGTCTTTGCAGCACTGTACACCTGAAAACCCACTGCAAAATCTCATTCACAGTTGCGGGACATGTTGGGCCCCACGTGAAAGCATCAAATCAACCGCATTTAGCTTGACATTTGGCACAAGTGGCACAAGTCAAAACCTGTTCGCAGGTGGGGCTGTGAAGTTTATCTGCATCGCTTAGGGCTTCACCCTTCTTGGCTGGAGGATTGAACTACTTGGGATGGCTTGTCAGCTGCCAATGCCACAAGAATAACACAGCTCCTCTAGGAAACACACTATATAGCCATATCCAGATCACATGGGGATTGGACGCTATGGGAGCATCGACTTGGACAAGCTTGCCGCAAGCTCTCTCATTAGCGCTTTCGAGCCAAACCAATGCTTTGATTGTATTGGCAGGTCAATTTGCAACAGCAAACCCTTCCCGCACATTTCATAAGCCCCACAATTGGGACTCCCCAAAGAAAACGGGGCACTGGCTTGATGATGAGCAGGGAACGATGTCCGGTCCGACTTGGTACTGCTTGTTAGGCCAAGCGCCCCTGTACAGGCGTGCATCTGTCCACTGTGCAGGCATGACTCCTGCGCTGCCGAGGAACTGGGCTTGGATTGATATTGATAGTGCTGTCTGGCCTCATTTGGCCTAAGGGGGGGGCGTGACTTTCATCAAGGAAGTACTGCTTCATCCCTCCAACTAAGGAGACACTACTGTCTTCTCAGCTCTCTTGATGCCTCTGTTGTGCCAGAATGAGGTATATAGTATATAATTAGTATACCATAAGCATACATAAAGCATACATCATACAATCTGTTCAGGCACAATCTTGTGGCTCTCAGATTTATGCATGCAATGCGGCCGTAATGAAAAATGACCTCAGCCCAGCCATGTGCAAACCCTGCCTCCGACTGCCGATCTCACAAAGATGCTGCAAAGGAGGTTCCTGCAATAGAACCTGAGCCATTCATTTGATCTCGAAAGGGCCATCCTGAGTGCCGTAGCTTTGCTCGCCGAGTCTCTCCAGCTGTGAGAACCCATTGCTGACCACTACAGTTAATTTAAGCACTCCTCCGGCCACTCGAAATCGCCAAGGAACCAACTTGAATGGACAACCACATGATTTCCGTGCTCACATGGCAGGGCAATAGGATGCTGTGGCCGCAGCTCTGCTGGGCGCTGTGATCATTCCGCATCAAGAGGAAGTTGCTCCAGCCCGTAAGACCTGGGATCTTGGGAGAATCAATGCTTTTTGAGGTGCTTTTGTGGCGCCTAAGTGGGGTCACCACTTCGTAGCTCTGTCAAGTACCCACCTATAGGGGTGGGACGTGGTGGGACTATTTCTTGTCCATGTCCATTTTTCCAGCTATCCCCAAAAGAACGAGTCTGTGGCTTTTTGTCTAAGCCGCCCTGCCCGCCTGCTGAGATGGTCAGTCCCCTGGCCACCGCGGTGGGCAAGGAGACAGCCGGAAGGTGGGCACCCATGCAAGCGAAAAGGACGAAAAGCCCCAGGCACAGCAGCATCCTTGGAGAACAGCCACAGCGCACGGCTGTTTGCAGAAGCTGTTTGCGCTACCTAATCGATCAAAAAAATTGGCTGGAAGGCATGTCTCAACATGTTTCAACCTTGGCAATCCGGTCGGTCGCTTAAGGAGTGCTGTGTGTTTGCCCCGGGATGATCCACGGCCCGAGAACTGGGTTCACGAGATGTCACAAGCACTTGGAGGCCCCAACCGGCCTTCTATGTGCCCTTTCTTGTGCTGCGGGCTAGGGCGGCTAGGGCTGGCCTTCAGGCTTTAGTGATCCCCCATTTCGAAGCGAAGACTTCAAAAGGACTGGAAGGCCTCAGCTCGGCTGATTTTGATTGACGCCAAGCAGCAAGCTCTCAAGGACCAAGGCTGGCAACCAAGGCTTGGTGCCCGCCTCACTTGGCCATATGTCCCTCTAGGAGGGATTCCGAAATCTGGTCACTCTCAAGTACATAGAGCACTTGCTACTACCATCTTCCCAGCGGTGTTATGTGCAGTGTCATCTGCTCCTGCATGACGAATGATTGTACCCAGGCATTCAATTAGAACATGGGACACAAGCGAAGTTACCCGCCCAGCGCATTCCAGGGAAACACACCCTGGAATGTATCTTTCAGAAGCGGGTTCTCCCTTCCTCTCACCCTTCCTCAAGCATCCCCCTTCTTCACCCTCAAGCCCCCCCATGTTCCCCCTCGCCTTGAGCCCTACCAAGCGCCCCCCAGTGGCCGCCATGTTCGCCGCAGAAATCATGGCCTTCGGTAGCCATGGCCCACAGCCCAGGTCGAAGCAAAGACCCCCAGCCACGTACGGCGAGGCGCACCTGGGCGCCGTTCCGGGAGCCATCTGAATTAAGGAGTGGAGTGGCATCAATGGCATCGGTCCAAAAGCAAATCACTGGGCGCCTAGGATGAACCCCCTATCACCTGTGTTTGCCACGCCACACAAATCACTTTCATCTCGGGCCTATTTGAGGCGACAATCTCCCCTTGGTACCTCCGGAGAATAAGGCGTCCAATCACTGGCCTGCGATTTAATGATATCAGGTATGCATCCAACTTCTGGCACAGGTGCAGTAAAAAGACCCATACAAAGCAGGCAAAGAAGGCGACAACGGAATTGCAGAATAACTGACCGATCCGGTGCAGCACATACTCCCGCGCACTGCCACCTGCTCAGGCTGTTGGCTGGGGTGGGGCTGATCATGCTAGACTCATCCAAACTCCTGCCGTGTTTACCTTTGCAAATCGCACTTAAAACAGTTACGCCGCACCCGCGCCTTCCACCATGCATTCTGCAATCGTCTGGGCTGCCTTTGCTCTGGCTCCAGCTTGCCGAACATAGAAGCAGGCCAACAGGGCAGCAACAACCTTGGTTACGCTGTTTGTACCTTCACGGAAGCTAAAAGTCCATTGATGGGCGAACCTTTGACACCAAAGGAAGGCTCTCTTGAATCCAAACCTCGAACCATGCTTCAGATCTGCCATCTTCCGAAACCTTGCGTTCGAACCGACAAGTGGAGTTTCTCGTTGCGTGGAACGAAAGCACGACCTGCATGTTCATCCAGTGTCCCAGTCCCAAGGTAAACCATTCTGTCACATTCTTATATATGTATGTTGATTCGCATTCGGCATGAGCACCAGTCCATGCCGGCCGTCGAGGGAACACCTTTAGGCACGAGTTCCGCAGGATGGAAAATAGGTGCGCCCACATGTGGTGGTAGGATCCACTTCGAGGTTTTTGAGATTGGTAGCGGAGCCCTGAATAGCAGGGCTCCGGGTAGATAGGACTCTACTCCGGATCATTCGGCATGAGCGCGGCTGCTAGTACTTCAGATTCCACTGGTCTTCGATCGTTCAGTGGAGATTCAGAAGATGCAAAAGAATACAAGCGATGGAAGGTGTGGGTGAGCAACAAATTGCTCACCATTGCTGACAAGGTTCCTGAACATGCCCGTGGCGCCTACGTGTACACCCTTTTGTCTGGCAAAGCATTGGAGTGTGTAGAGCACCTTGACCCCAGCAGTTATCAGAAGAAGGATGGCGAGAAGATCATCTTCGAACGCCTGGACCAGTGTTTTCCTCAGAAAGACGCTTCCGACGAGATGTCGGAAGTTTTGACGGAAGTGTTTGCCGTCAAATCCCATGAGGGAGAATCGCTGAAGGCCTGGATTTCTCGAGCAACTGAACTGTTCGATCGATGTCAACGCAAGGTCAACGTCAACTTTCCTGAGGAAGCTCGCGGTTGGATGATCCTACATCGATCTGGCTTGAGCGATGAGCAAAAGGCAGTTGTCCTCGCTCGATCGTTGGGGGTGTTGAAGAGGGAAGAGATCGGTCGTGCCATGCGCTCTTGTTACCCCGACTTCGTTGTTGGTAAGAGACGCGCTGCAGGTATTTCTCTGGTCGAGGATTCCCTACCTCCTGAGGACGACATCGCTGCTGATGAAGAGTTCGACGAACTTGAACAGTTCTTAGCAGAGCATCAGGTCACCTCCGAGGAGCCTGATGAGTTGTTCGATGAACCTGATGTCGCCGAGGCCCTAGCTGTGTCTTGGAAGGAGAGGAGAAAAGAGATGGGTCAACTCCAGCGTGCCCGCCGCTTCAAGCAAGCTCAAGATGTTCGTCGCTCCTTCAAAGTCGAGATTGAGGAGTTGAAGCGTCGCACCAAATGCAACAAGTGCGGTGCTGTCGGACATTGGGCTCGTGAGTGCAAGTCAGGCAAGGGCGCTTGGAACAAGTCAGCATCCTCAAAAGGGTCGTCCAAGGGCAAGGAATCAGCTGCAGCCATGGTAGTTGAAGAACACTTCATCGCCATGATCGACATCCTGCCATCCTCTTGGCGATCCTTGCAGTGGTTGAGAGAGAAGCAACAGAAATGTTCACCTACTGCTGAAGAGCAGCTGCTTGTGAGTTCACCTGGGTTCGGAGTATTGGACTCCGGATGTGGCCGCTCCATCATTGGTTGGGATACATTGCAAGAGTTCAAAGACTTGTGGAAAGCCCGCCAGATGGAGATCCCCGAGCCTTTTTCTGAGGTGAACCACTTCAAGTATGGTAACTGCCACAAAGAGATGTCCAAACAGGCCATTCGTGTCCCCGTTCATCTCGGTGGCAGGGTAGGAACCATCAAGGCAGCAATCGTGCAGGGCCAAGCGCCCCTGTTGATCTCTCGCAGTGCACTCAAAACCCTGAAAGCCACCCTCAACTTCGAGACGAATGAACTGACTGTTTTCGATGATCGTGTAGTCATTCCTTTGGCCACCAATCAAGCTGGCCAATACACTGTTGATTTGCTTGGCAATCCTGAAGGCCCCAACAGTGCCTTCGAAGAAATCATGATGACCACCGCCATTGATCAGGTCAGTGCACCAACCCTCGACGTGTCGGGTAGTGATCCGCCGGCCATGTCGTCCATCGAGCCCAACAACGAGAAGCTGATGGCTCCAGATGCAGGTCCTCCGAATTCCGAAACAGCATCGTGGAGTAGGGTAGATATGTATGCCACTCATGTTCCTTCGCTAGGTAAACAGGGTCCCAGATGGACGACAGTCAAACATAGAATTGTGACCGACCTTGATTCTCATGAGGTGCTTTTCGACGAGCCAATTGATCCCAGTAAAGGTAAGGCCAAGTATCGTCATGCACTCCCTCCACATGTACTCCGATGTCAAACCGAATTTCTGTACACGCCACAGGAAGAGTGTCTGGTCTTGGAGAGCCTGCCCAAGCATCATCTCCGGCAGTTGGAGGCCATTGTTCGGGAGACGCTTGCCGTACAGCCTCATGACAAGTCCCAGCAGTCTCATGATCATGGTAAGACACTTCTAGTTGCCGAAGTCTTTTCACCGCCTCGATTTAGCCCGGTGGTCGAACAAATGGGCTTCGCGAGTCGTTCATACGATTTGCTCAACGGGTATGATTTTCGACGTGCCGCCGACAGGTCAGCTGTGAAGCAAGAACTGAGTGAGAGACCCCCCAAATTGCTTGTTCTCTGTCCGCCTTGCACGGACGAAGGCGGTTGGTTCAACCTGAACAGCATGTACATGACACCAGCCGAACGTGCAAGACGCATAGCTCAGAGTCGCATGTACATCCGCTTTTGCTGCCAACTGTTTGAGCAACAGGTGAAGTTAGGTGGTAGAGTGCTTTTGGAACACCCTCAGGGTTCAAAACTGTGGACATACCCAGAAGTGCAGGCTTTGAGTCAAGAACACCACCTGATTCTTTGTCACATGTGTAGGTATGGTCTCAGATTACCTGGTTCTGACAAGCTTCTCAAAAAGGGTACCCACCTGTTGGTCAGTCACGAGGACATGAAGATTTTGGCCAAAGAATGTCCGGGTCAGCAACATCCTAAGCATGCATGTCATCAGCACATTGCCGGATCTGTTCCTGGTGTGGGTCAAGTAAGTACATTTGCTGGACAATACACTCATCAGTTTGTAGATGCTGTGTTGTCAACCATCCCAATGTTCAGGAAGCAGGAGGCAGCAAGCTGTGCAGCGTGTCCATCATGCCCAGAGCAGAAATGTCAAGAGGTTTTGATGGCCAAAGCCGATCTAGGTAGCGATGTTCCCGATGACCAAATTAAGAAGGTCCTCGATCGGTTGCACAGGAACCTTGGTCATCCACCCGTGCACGACTTGATTCGCCTGCTGAAACATGCTCAGGCCAGCCAGAAGGCAATTGACCTTGCTCGCAAATTCGACTGTGATCTGTGCAAGAGTCAGATCCGCCCACATGTGCCATTGCCAGCCAAGACCAATAGAGTGTCGGGTTTTAACCAGGTCGTCGGTCTCGATGTCAAGAATCTTCCAGGTTGGACCTCTAATCAGAAAATCAAGGCACTGAATATTGTTTGCCATGGTAGTTGCTATCAACTGATGATTCCATTCTTCCAAGCTGAGACCTCAGAACTTCTTCGAAGATTGTTCACCGATCATTGGATTCGCATTTTCGGTCCTCCGAAGGTAGTGGTTCTTGATCAGGCCAGAACTAACATGGGAGAGGCACTCCAAAACCATCTCGATTTGCAAGGCACCGAAGTGCGACAGATCGCGGGCGAAGCACACTGGCAACTAGGTAGAACAGAGGTTCATGGAGGTTGGTTCGCCCGCATTCTCACCAAGATCATTGCTGAACACACGCCTGAAACTCAAAAGGCTTGGGAAGAGTGTGTTACACATGCACATGTCAAGAACCAGATGATTCAGAACTATGGTTACACTCCACATCAACACGTGTTCGGTCAGAATCCCCGCATTCCTTCCGACTTGTTGGACGAACCACTTCATGTAGTGCCAGCCACTGCAAGCCTTGATGAAGCCAGTCTGGCACAATCACAGGCCATTCGACTGTCTGCCCGCAAAGCGGTCATCGAAATGCAGGATAGTATGTCGCTTCGTAGAGCCTTGGCGGCCCGGCCACGCCTGCACCAAGTCTTTGAGCCAGGATCCATGGTTGCGTACTGGAGACATCAGAAGTTCCAACAAGGTCAAGGGGTAGTTTTGGGAGGAAAGTGGTATGGTACCGCCATAGTTATCGGTCGAGTTGGTCGAAACTATGTGATCGCTCATCGCAAGCATATCTTTCGCTGTGCACCTGAACAACTGCGTCCAGCCACGTCAGAGGAGAGTATCTTGGTCAAGACGTCCCAATCTGAGCTGTTAGGAATCAAAGATCTCATCCAAGGGGGTACTTTCAGAAGTCAGAACTTTGTTGACTTGGTTCCTGGACATTATCCACCTGAAGTACAGACTGATCAAATAGGCGATGTTCCAATGGCCAGTAATTCGCCTGTAGTGCCTGAGCCCGTTGATCAGCCTGGTAAGGAGTCTGACCAATTGACTCCTCATCCCCCAAGTACTGACGAGGGAGCTCCAAGTCCTCCAGAAGACCCTCCTGAAAACCCTCTGATAGGTGAGAAGACCGATGAAGAAAAGCTCATTGAAGAGAACTCAACATCTGGATCCGACTTGAAGACTGCCTCGAGTTATGGCCCCGTTCGCTCTCGATCGCGAGTGACCATGAAAAGTGGACCAGCGGCACTCTTTCGACCAAGACCTATGCTGCAAGATGACTTTGTGGATCTCATGACTGAAGTTGTCCCCAGACTCATCACTGAGCATATCGATAAATCATCAGCCGTGAATTGGGAACCAGATCCTGACAGCTTGCAAGACGTGTCCAGTGGTCCCAGCAGCGGTAGTGGTCTTAAGAGGTCTGCCGATTCACAAGTGGCAACTGAAGAGCCAGCAGCTGTGCGTCCCAAGACTGATGACACACAAGAGTCGCTAACCTCCCAGTGGTCACATGAAATCATGTCAGTGCAAGAATGTCAACAACTGATGCAAGTTTGGGATCAGACCCAAGACGTTGAAATCTTGATCGCAGCATATCTTCAGAAAAAGACATCTAAAGAAGTGCCTGCTGTGGGAAATGAACCTCTTGTGCAGCAAATGGTGGACGAATCCAAGCTGGTAGAATGGTCCACGTTGATAGAAAAAGGGGCTATTTGGGTTCATACAGGTAAGAAGGCAGCATATCTAAGAAGCAAATATCCAGAACGGTTCATGGGTAGCAGGTTTGTCATTGTGAGAAAACCATTAGAAGAAAACCTGCATCTCGACATTCAGGATCCCTCCACGTTTCGCATCAAAAGCAGGTGGTGCTTGCAAGGTCACTTAGACCCAGATCTCGACCAAAAATTGGATGAGGGACTCCTGCAGAGCCCCACACTCAGTCAAATTGGACCTATGATACTAATGCAAGTCATATGTTCACATGGTTGGGATTTGCAGTTAGGCGATATAAGAGGCGCCTTCCTAGAGGCCGGTCCACTCCCAGAGAGATTTCGGCCACTGTTTGCAAAGCAGCCTCAAGGGGCATCCCTGGAGTCGAGGCAGACGCCGTCTTGGAGGTGGTTGGAAATGTCTACGGACAGAACGACGCTCCGTCCGCATGGCACAGGGCTTTCGATCAAGCCGCCACCAGCATTGGTTGGGAAAAGTCCACTTTCGACTCCTGTCTCTATTTTCTTCGTGATCACCATGGTTTAACCGGTATCATGGGTGTTCACGTTGACGATACAGCAATAGGTGGAACTGGACCCCTTTTCGAAAAGGCAGTGCATCAACTCAAGGAACGATTCCCATACCGGAAATGGCGGGTTCAGTCGGGAGAGTTTTGTGGAGCCTTTTACACACAAGACCCTAGGACCAAAAGCATATCAATGTCGCAACAGACTTTTGCTGAAGGGATTAGACCGGCCCACATTCCGAAGGGAGCAAACAATGACCAACCCTTGAACGAGCAACAGACCAGGGTTCTTCGGGCGATAAATGGAAGCCTCAACTGGATTTCTACTCAATCACGACCTGATGCTTCGGTTCAGACCAGTCTTAGCCAACAATGCTTCCCTAGGCCGACCATCAAGAATCTGAGAGAAGCAAATAATGCTGTTCGTAGAATCAAGCAACATAAAGATTTGAAGATCCACTTCCATCCGATTGACCCAGCACGACTCCGAATCTGTTGTCATTCTGATGCAGCGTTTGCGAATGTTGGAACTCACACTCAGGCGGGGTACATCCTGTCCTTTGTAGATAAAGACCTGAATGAAGGAAAGATTTCTCATTGGACTCCGATTGTTTGGCGCAGTTACAAGCTGCCAAGAGCTGTGAGCTCCACACTCGCTGGGAGAGAGTCAAGCTCTGTCCACCGCGTCAGGCACGGTTGAATGGATGAGTCTAATTTTGAGCGAAGCCCTGGATGGCAGTTTTGAGCCAAGGCAATTCCTGGAAAGACTTCAAGCTCGATCACCGATTCTCACAACAGATTGCAAATCGTTGTATGATCACTTGATCTCACCCTCATCACCCACTGCAGTAGAAGATCGAAGAACCAGCATCGACATTGTTATCATCAGAGAATCCATTCGTAGACTCAAAGCCTCCATGAGATGGCTTCCCACGAATCGCATGCTCGCCGACGCCCTCACTAAGGATAAACTAGATCCTGTAGATCTCCTAAGAGCTTGCATGAGAAGTGGAACATACCAAATCTCACCTGAGGAACATGTTTTGGCTCAACAAGCTGCTGAGAGGGAACTTCGGATGCAGAGACGTCAACTGACATCCAATCAGTCCCCTGGCAAAATGCAGAGCCAACGGGTGATCCATAATTCACTCAGAACCATAAGATAGATCAGCTATGCTTGAGAGACTTTAACATCTTGAATAGTGAAAGATAAGATAGTCATATTCGGGAGAGTATCTTGTGGGAGCACTATATGGTGCGAGTCTTCAGTGCATATGTTGTTTTTGCAAAATGTTGGTCAAGCAGTGCCGTGCATGTTTTTCAATCGTTAATGCCTCCGCAGCCTTTTGAAGTGAGCGCGAATCGTTTTCGAGTCAGCCGACCAAGTTCTAAAATGGCTTGGACCTCCGATGATGCCGCCAAGCTGCAAGAGCTGCTCCAGAAAGCAGCTGCCAACGGTGTGCATCCTCTTGCTGCTCTTGAGAAGACCGGCCGTCACTTTCAGGACGATGGTTTTGAATTGGTGACCACTGGTGGCATGTCAGACGCCACCAAGCGGCTGGGAGATGACCAATTGCCTGTGGCAAAGAAGCCAAACCAAAAGAGCTCGACCATGCCGCTGCAGACCGACGGCTCGATGGGATACTATGTTAAGGAAATGATGCCTGTGCCACTCCCCAGCTCATCGCTGGATCCGGCTCCGACCTACCTGCCAGCTGGAGTGAAGAGTTTGACACAGTGGAGCCAGTCGGTCATTGGTTTTGGCAAGTTCAAAGGCAAAGGAATGAGCTATGCTGACTTGATCAATGCTGGCACGGAAGAGACCAAGGATACATCAAATGGTGCAAGTCCCGGCAGTCCAGTGCTGGTGGTGAGTTGGCTGACTTGGCCAATTTTCTAGTTCAGCATGAAGCCGAGCAGTGCAAGTCGGATAGCTCACTCGGTGAGGTCATCGCTGGCACCAGCACGCGAAGGGTCTTCAAGTCGTGAATCACGATTGGATCCTCGATAGGCGGCCTAGATTTGAGCACTGCATGAAAGATGCTTCGTCGATTTTCTAAAGAAGATTATAAGCAGTGTTGATTCGCATTCGGCATGAGCACCAGCCCACTTGCCGGCCGTCGAGGGAACACCTTTAGGCACGAGTTCCGCAGGATGGAAAATAGGTGCGCCCACATGTGGTGGTAGGATCCACTTCGAGGTTTTTGAGATTTATATAGCAAGACGAGGTGCAGGGTCTTCATGTGCCTTGGAAGTCTGCCCACCGGTGTCCCCAAACTTCTGTTCGCTTGCAGGTGGAATTCTCTTGGATTTAGTGCAGCGTGTGGGAGGAAAGTTAGCACATCGACCTCAGAAAGTTGCACCATGTAACATTTTGGGTGTATATGTAACATCGGGAGGCCTCTCAGTTCGACCCATCTTCAAGTTCGACCCAAGGGTTTGGTGGTTGGGGTCTCCCTATTTCAAGTTGTTTGTTCTCTGAGGAATATGTTCGAGACCTATTTCGTCCTCCGAGAGGCCCGGTGGACCTCAAATCACCTCCCGGGTGACCTCGTCGACATCGACGGAGATCACTGGTCGACGGAGTCGGACCATTCTTTTTGATCGTCGACTGGAGGACTCTTTCCAGGGGTCGTCGACTGGATTGGGAGGTTTTTTCCGAATTTTCCACGTCTTGCGCGGGGGACTCTGGACCACTCTTAGGCTTGCAAAGTCTAGGCCAGTTGTGATCTGCAGACATAGCGACGGAACCATACCGAACCATTTCCAGCTTGGACAGATTTGAGCATTGAACGTCGCTTCGAGGATGTCGTCACCTCACTTTGCTTCCTCTGTAGCACGCAGTTTCGGCTCAATATCTGCTGCCTTTTCCGGTGCTGCTCGCTGAATGATGAAGAGCCGCTTGGATCACAAACTAGCTCGTTTGAAACAACACAAAAGCTTATTGAAGTGCTTCTTGATTGAGACGATTGCAGCATGGTTTTCCACCTTTCAAGTGATCTTTCTTTCGACTGTCGATCCCATCGTTTGATGTTCATCTGATTCGACTCGTCGTAGAACGATCCTTTTGGAGCCTGGCGCCTTTCGGCACCGGAACCTGGGACGGACGTTCGAGACCTCGGGGACCTTCGTCCCAGGCGGTGTGATCGTCGTACTCTCGGCCCGGGCTCCGCAGCGCGCAGCGCGCAGCGCGGAGGGGTGGGTGAAGGGCGCCCTTGTGGAGGTGATGATTTGGAGTTCCGCCCCAGACGGTAGGAAGGTTTTTGGAGCTCTTTCCTTGGGTTTACGAAGGCGGAGATCGATGCTATGAAAGCCTCATCCAAAGATGCACTTTGATAACAAAGCTTCATCAGAGGATTGCACCATCGGGAGGAATCCTGAATCCAAACCCCGCCAAGGAGGCCTACAATAGATTGACCGGGCATTTTGGGGTGAAAGACATCATGATCTGTAAGATTCAACACGAATCCACATGGCTTGGATATGATGGACACGCAGACGCAAAAGAACTCTTATGTACCCGTCTCTTTATATCGACACTCGACACATATTACCTTATATGCTTCCAATCCGACATAGTCTTTCGATGGAGAATAGGCAAGCTATGTGTAAGTACTCGTGCCCAGACTAAGACTGAGGTCCCAGAGTCGTCAGAGGTCTCCAAATCAGAGGTCTCGAGACATTTTTTAATATTTTCACATCGAGAACCTCGGGTCTAGATTCTAGATGGATGTCTCAAATTTGGGTCTTCTTTCCGTCTCAAAAGAATGGTTTTCTTCAGTGGAGGTTCCGGCCGCCCTCGGGATCAGGCCTTGGCCGTGGCCAATGGAAGCCCCGAAGAACTCCAGGCGCGAGACCAGCGATGCGCCACACACAGCGGCGTGGCTCTTCCAGCCCAGGTTCAGTGAAGTTTGAACGAAGAACGAAGATGAATTGAACGAAAAAAGCCACGCTTTTTAAACCTCTTTTTCTGCCTTGAACAATTGAACCAGCACGGCCCCGCCTCGACGGAGTGAACGTGGCGCGCGCGCGTGCGCGGGTGTGTGTGTGTGTATGTTTGTGTAATCCTTGGAGTCACAGGGATTCAATCGAATTTGTTTCTCCATTCATCTTTTGAGAGGGATCTCCAGTTGTAGCCTCTGCCAGCGAAGCTCTACACTGGACGATCAGGTAAGCATACCTGCTGTGGTGCACTTGGGCGCATAATAAGACGCAGCTGGTGGCCACCCTTCAAATTCAGTTTTAATTCTGCAGACTTGCACGATTCGTCGTCACCTCGTCGCGCTTCCGCAGTTCGAGCTCGTGGGCTTTGAAGGTTTCTTGGAGGCTTCATCGAGTTACCAACTAACCTGAACCCTTAGGCGGTCATACCTAGGTGGGCGTGTCGCCTGAGGCTTTCGGATCAGTACGCATTTCTATAAGTGTGTCTGGCGCCATGCCAGCCCAGGGTGAGCCCGAGGAGTGCCCCCTGTGGAGCCGTGGAACAGGTTTTTTCCATGTTCCCCAGCTTGGAACGTAGGTGTCCGAAGCAGACAGCAGGAGGCTTGTGCCAGAGTTGTTTGCCAAGACCTGATGAATTACTGAAACCAAGTAGGCAGCTATCCAGCAGCCATTAGGTGACTGCTGGTCTTTCTAATGAGGGTTGGTTTCATTTGTTCCTGTCCCCTCCATTTGGTTCCCCTTTTCATCCTTTCCCCTCACACACACACACATCTTCTTTCCTGTTTTCTTTCATGTCTTCCTGCCTTCGTGGCTTGGCATCTCATCCCTTCTTTCTTTTGCCCGCACATTGGTCCACCCCTTAGTTTGTACGTGCACATTTACATCTACTTCAAGCCCAGGTTTCAGGTCGCCCAGGTTTGACAATGAGGTGAGGTTCGTTGTTTGTCCCTGTGCAGTTTGGTTCCTCTTCATCGCAACCACGTACACTTTTGTCCTGTCTCGTCCTCTTTTCATGTCTTCATCTTTTTGTCCTTGCTGCGCGCACACATGCACATCAGTCCTGGCCTTAGGTCTTCTCGCCTCCACTTGTGGGAGGCGTGTGTGCGTAACCCTTGGAGTCACAGGGATTCCTTCGAACTTGTTTCTCCATTCATCAGCAAGGGGCAGAGGGATCTCCGTTGTAGCCTCTGCCACCGAAGCTAGACTGGACGATCAGGTACACGTACCTGCTGTGTGCACTTGGGCGCATAATAAGACGCAGCTGGTGGCCACTTCGAACTCGTGGGCTCTGAAGGTTTCTTGGAGGTTTCATCGAGTTACCAACTAACCTGAACCTTTAGGCGGTCATACCTAGGTGAGCGTGTGGCATGAGGCTTTCAGATCAGTACGCATTTCTATGATTGTGTGTGTGCAGACAGGAGAAAGGAGGTGAAAAGAGACGTGTCAGACGTGTCGAGTCGAGGAGCAACGCGAAAACACGACGTGGCGAGGAGGTTTGGTTTGGGTGAGTGTCTCTTTGATGCCCTGTCGCGTGTTTATGCCTACTTAAGCAACTGAAGCTGGAAAAGGAAAAGGATGAAGCCGAAACACATAGTTATAATACATTGGATGCAGTCTCTCATTATCGGGAACACCTCCAAACTTGGAAAATTGGAGCAACCTATGGAAATTTGACGCGCCTCTAGAACCAGTGGTTGCTCAAGCCTGCCCGGCGGGGGCAAATACTGCATTTCGAGTTTGGCAAGTCTTTCGGCAACTCCAGTGGCACCCACCTGATCAACCAAAATTACCAGATGTCTGGGGTATTACATGGTACGAACTGCCATTAGTTTCATGTTTTTCTGGAACTGCACTTCCGGTGTGGATCTATCATAAAAAAAGTCATCTTCCTACACCGTATGCTTTCCACTCAGAAGAGGTTGCAATTCAGAAAGAGGAGTCTAGAAGTTTGTGGCACAAGTGAATACTCTTCGTGCTGTGGTTTGCAATTTGGAAAATACTCTGCAAACACCGCCCGTTCCTGAATATACCAAAACTGGGGCGCCATCATTGATTCGCCTTAAATTTCATAAGAGTTTACTTGGCGGTATTGCTTCCCGGCGTGTTTTGCCATGTCCTGATCATTTGCTTCACGCTGTACAAGATGCATCGTTGCCAAACCAGTGCTATCCTCATCATGTTCGACTCGCCACACCATTTGTTGCTAAAACTGATCCGCTTGAGGCACCATATGTCGAAATTCCTTTTCAAAATAGGAGCGGACTCTACCAACGGATAAAATAAATGCATTCGTAATAGAACCTCATTGGCACACATCACAATCACGGACTGAGTGGGCCTCTTTAATTCATAATTCATTTTGTCATATTTTGTCATCCTTCTCGGATCACGATGACTTTTGTTTTGTACAAAGTCGTCAATTCAATGTGCTATTTTCGTTACTGTATGTGGATATTTGTCTACCTTCTAGCACCCCACGTACGCGGAAGGGCTTAGAGGGGCGAGCCGTCAGACAGTTCGCAAGTGAGTGTGGTGAGTGTTTCGTTTTTTCCCAAAGCTTCGGACTCGGACCTTTTGGCTATGTTTTCACACCAATGCTTGGGTTCCCGCAGTTCCACTCGGTGGGTCATCGGACGTGACTTGGACCTTTCCGATACTGTAAATAGAACGGCCGTCTGTTTTTCCCCAAATAACTTGGACCTTTCCGATGCCGAGAGCTATTACATTCTTACTTCAAGTATAAGAAGCAACATGCCGCTGCCGGATGTGTGGCCGTGTGCGCTTTGGAGCTTGTGTGCTGGTGCCGCCGCAGGGTGCCGCTGCCAGGTGTGTGGCCGTGTGCGTTTTGGGTTTGGGTGCGGTGCCGCTGCAGGGTGCCGCTGCCAGATGTCGGCGGTGTGCGGTTTGGAGCTTGCGTGCTGGTGCCGCCGCAGGGTGCCGCTGCCAAATGTGTGGCTGTGTGCATTTTGGGCATGGGTGCTGGTGCCGCTGGCTGCCCACCAAAGTCATTTTGCTATCTGGGGTCTACGCCATGCTGGCGTAATGATTGCTTTGATTAGGAGCAAAAACCAGCCTTTTCATTTGCAGCCGGGCCACTCCACTACTTGCTTGACACTAAGAGGCTGACAGTTCTTTTAGGACTCAACGTTACGTTTTTCGGCGCTCGCGGCGTTCGATGATTTCATTGGGGGCCGTGGGAGGCCGAAGTTCAAGCACTGCGCCAACAACTCCGCCAGCAGAAGGTTCTGATCAAGGCAAACCAGGGGTGCTTAATTGTTCGGCGATTCTTGTGACATTCGGATGAGCCAGTGAACTTTGGGGAAGAAATGAATGTTGAACCAAAATTTGCCCCACAGGAGCAGGGTGATCGATTGCTGGAGGAGGAGGAGGCGCAGTCTCGCCGCCTACAGTTTGTGGATGCGGCCACTTTGAGCACTCAGGTTGGCTGGTGGGGTGGGGGGATTTCAAGCAGAAGGTGGACACGTCGGCTTCCCACAAAAAGGACACGTGTAGCGTGTGCTTCCCATTTCTGAAGGCTTAGTGCCATGTGGAAAGAACCTGACCTGCACTTTGCGAATGAACCAGCCATGCTACTCCTGACCACTCTCAAAGGATCCGTTTGACACACCTTGTGTGAGTCCTCCGCAACCTCAGTCCTCAACCTTCCACAGCCACAGGTGGCGGCATGGGACACGACCACCTACAACTTGGGTGGAGCCTCTCGATTTGGCCTTCGAGCCGCCGAAGTTTTCGACATGATTGAAGTCGCATCAAGTCTTGATGGGCACTTGAAGAGTTGCTTTGGAATTGCTTGTACAGTTAAGTCGTCACGAACCCAAGATATCCTGGTCAAAGCAAGAGATCTGGGTACTAGTATCCTCCTTGTAGGCCCAAACAAAGAAAGAGATCATTACAGGTGGAAAACACTCCGAGTTCGGGCTCCGATGTTGGGTTGACCCTCCCTCTGTTGGCAGATGCAGTTTCACCTGAAAGGCCCTGAAACATTTTCGCTCAAAATCTAGAGACCAAATGAATCGTAGGTGAGCTATCCTGTAGGTAGTAGCTTACTAGTGGCTACTAGCTACCCTAGCTACCTAGCTACCGAGCTACCTAGCTAGCTAGCTAGCTAGCTACCTACCTAGCTACCTACCTACCTACCCACCTAGCTAGCTACCTCCGCCTACCCCTCCTGCCGGACTGGAAGAACAAGGTCTTTTTGTTTGATCAGGCCATGGACTCGTTGTGGCTTTGCCTCTGCGGCGCGCTCGTCATGTTCATGCATGCTGGCTTCGCGATGCTGGAGACGGGCTGCTGCCGGGCGAAGAACGCCTCAAACGTTCTGATGAAGAACTTGGTGCCGAGCAGCACATGTCGACCGATTTTTGCGGCCAATCTCGACCGTAGGGTCTTGCGATCGATTGTGGGCCTTGTAGGGAAGAAGTTTCTGAGATTTTGTTTTTTTCACCGAAAACCCATGATTCGCATGGTGGTTATATATATATATGGTGCCATCCCTCCAACTCCCCGGTGCCATTGGGCGTCCTTTGGCGGGTCCGGAGCCGGACCGATGGAGTGTCGGGACCGACGATGTGACGAGGTGAACGTTTGCGTGGGCACCCTTGGCTGGTGGCTCTTGGGTTGGGCTTTCGTGGCCCGGATGGAAGTTTGTTTCGCGGAACAGACGGTGTGGACGGGGTGTGGCGTTTTTGGTTCTTCGATTTCGGACTC
This sequence comes from Porites rus, assembly GCA_964035705.1. Classification (NCBI taxonomy): domain Eukaryota; kingdom Metazoa; phylum Cnidaria; class Anthozoa; order Scleractinia; family Poritidae; genus Porites; species Porites rus. The sequence goes on from CAXIVM010001260.1 coordinate 19,471, forward strand.
TGGGGAGTGCTTGAGTGGGGCAGTTTTTCTTTTTTTTGTTCCGAAGTGGATGACCCCTGTCCAAAAGTACGGAGGACTCCCTGATGATTCCAGATCTATTTTTGTGGGGAACCTTGGGACCGCCGACGGTCCCGAAACCACGACGGTCCCGAGACGAACCTCGCGAAACCTATCTCTGGAACTGAAGGTTGCTGAGGTCGCGTAGAATACAGGACGAACACCCCCTTCAGTCGTTCGACGCACGAAAAGCGCAGGGGCCGTGAGGCTTACGGGAATCAGATAAGATGAAAAAAAGGTTTGAACAAAAGCAGAGGCCATCGCTAGTACTGTAGGTTGGCGGCATCGCTAGTAGGCTGGAGGCCATCGCTGGTAGGCTGGAGGCCATCGCTATTGGGTTGGAGGCCATCGCTATTAGGTTGGAGGCCAGCGCTAGTAGTAACATCAAGCTTTGTCTGGTTTTAGGTGTTTCTTTTTCTTTTTGAGGCTTACGGGAGTCAGAGTGGCACAGAGCTCTTCGGCAGTTCCGGCTTCTTTGGGGAGGGCTTCTACACGCGCGATGCCTCAGGAGCGGATGCCTCACGGTGCGGTGGTGTTTTCATACGGGTTTCTGGTCATTTTGTTTTGGTGTTCGGAACGGTCGCTTCTGTTCGTTTCACGGAAATTTGATGCCATCCCACAGATGACTTGCATACTTGTTTCCCGGAAGCGGGTGATGAGCGCGTAGACAATCGAAACTGTACGATAGAAAGGACACAACAATATGAAAGTGCGCCAAGTTTAACAAGTCGCTTCTACGATTCTACCTCCCAAAAGTAGAGGGAACCAGAAACCAGAAACCAGAAAGAAGGACGGACGGACGGACGGGCGGACAGAAAGAAAGAAAAAACGAACGAACGAACGAACGAACGAACGAACGAGCGAGCGAACGAACGAACGAACGAACGAACGAACGAAAGAAAGAAAGAAAGAAAGAACACAGGAAGAAAGAAGAAAAAGGGAAGAGGAGGAGGAGAAGAAGAAGACGATTAAGACTAAGACTTTGTTGTGGGGACAAGGTAGCTTGAGAATGGCTCTGCTATTCGTCGGGGCTTGGAGAAAACTGACAGACCAACTTCATTTCAATGTGCCGTTGCACGCCCAACTCTCCTTCCCTTGGTCACCCTTTGTTCGGATGTTATTGATCCGTCATGAAAGATTGCAGAAGAGGGCTTGGCACACTTCTCTTTTGGATACGGATATGGGTAGTGGATAAAAGATATTGGCATTTCTAGATTCCTTAGACCAAGGGCCGTGGCTTTTCATCCGCCATTTCACGATGGGTGGAAGACACGTGCTCTTACGCATGGCCATGGGGGTCCCCCAGAACGTCCATAGCCCTCAGCAGGAAATATCACTCCGGTCAGCTGCGGCAGTGATGGCTGCCAGAGCACGATGTTGTCCTGGTTCTTCCAATGGGTCTCAGGCTCAGGAACACCTTTTTGTCCTCTGAAACCCACATGACAGGTCAGAAGGACGGCAGGTCAGAAGGATTGCAGGGGAAGGTGGCAAGTGACAGAGATGTCTTCCTTCTGTGTAACTCCTTTCTCAAGATTTGCTGCAAAACGACACGACGACAGACCAGTCGCTGCGGTTGCGCATTTCATAACAGAAACATGTCTATATAACAGCACTGAAGAAAAGAGGACATCCACATCCAAGTTCACTAAACCAACTGACCAGAAGATACGAGAGAAATCATTCGATGATCTGACTGCAAAGCGATTTGCCTCCTGTTTTCCAGTGTTTTCCATGGTTTGAAGGCATGATTCCTTGGTCTTAATTTGAGTCTTTCGGTTTTGAAATCGGTAGAGGCACCTTAAGCTGTAGCGCAGCTCTCTACAGCTTAGATTCAGATGTGTCCATCAGGTGAACCCAGCGTAAGGAGAATGGTAATTCATAAACTTAAAGAAATCCTTGTGCACATTTAGATTCACTTGAACCCAGTTCACTTGAACATTTGCTGTTTGGGTGGAAAAAACACCACGAAGCAAGAGGATGAGCTGTCTCATCCAGGCTGCATGCTGCTTTGGCTGCTAAGCAAGAGGATGGGACACGCCGCACTCAAGTGGGACCAAGCCCTACGAGCTTGGTCCTCTCCACCCCCTTGGTCAACACCTCTCCACCCTGCCGCAAGTGAGCTGCCTGCAGCAAGGCCTCCCTTTGCCTGGCTGAAGACAATCTTGGGATCAATCCACTCACTTATATATACGATCATACTCGATTCCAATCATGCTGAACCATGCCCTTTCACTTGGCGAAACGGTGTGGGTGGAAGCACAGTGCTATCCACATCGCAGATGGAGCTCTGTCGGCCATGCGCCAGAACAATACCGCTGTCATGCCGTGCGCCCCGTAGGTTGACAGCGAAAGTCGGGCGATGTGTCATCATTGCGGACCGAATAGTCAAATATACACTTACATATTGGAAGCATGAAGTATATCAAAGAGTAGTTTTGCTTTTTGACCCAAGGCCTTTTGCACTGCCGGAGCCACTATTGTGAGTGGGGCAGTTGCTGAGCGTGTGAAGGGCCCCACCTATGCTGCATTTGCCTTTGTGGCTTGGCTTCCGTTCCGCTGGAACCTATTGGAACCCCTGCGGCAGTGAGAGACCACTCGGCAGCTTCGCCAATCAGGTCATGACGAGCTTCATCTATCCCATGGTGGTGGCCTGGACCTGGGGTGGCGGATGGTTGGCGGTCTTTGAGGGCGTGGGCTACATGGACTTCGCAGGCACAGTTCGCTCGGGTGCGAAAAACGAGCGTTATGAAGCCCTGCTGGCAGCGGGAAACCCCGGGACACGGTGGTGGAAACTACCTCGTGAGAAGCCTGGAGGGGTGGTAGCGGTGCTTTCTTTTTCCTTCTTTTTTTGGGTCGAGTGTTTGTCACGTGAGGATTGGTCGTTTTCATGGCGTTGTTGTCTTTTTGACTGGATTTATAGGGGTTCTCTCTGGAGTATTGGTCATGCTTTCGTTGTCGCTGGTTTTTGTTCTGACCGGCAATGCATGAAAACTGACACGCCCAAGTTGCAAAGGCGAACAGGAAACGGACCGGAGAAATAAATTCAGGCAAGCACTGGACGAGATGCACGATGCACGGCTTGGGACAAAGGAGAGATTGGAGAGAAGCAAGAGAAAGGACAAACGTTCAATTGCAACTTAACTGACAGGACCTCAACTGATAATGACTATGACAACTTGCACCAGCAACACAGGGCTTTGACATTCGCAGGTGGCACAGATCTACAAATCTAATCAAAGAGTGCCAACATTCACAGGCGCCCCATGAGATCTACTCAAAACCTTTTGGGATCAGAAGAAATGGGAGCGAGGTGAAGTGATGACGGATCTTGAGAAGTTTCTGAATTGGGGTTGCAGTGGGCCGAACCAAAGGAGATGAGATGAATGCCCACAGAGATGAATGCCCACATGCCAATGACCAATGACCGGTGAGACGTCCGGGTTTTTTGAGGGATCCCAGGGTGTGTACCCTCCCTGGAAACCAACATGGAAGTTGTCTTCCTTTCGGGGCCATTTTCTGCTTCCATGTTAGTTCCAGGGAGTGTATTTCAACAAACAGGGGGGACCATTGGCCCGTTCGGTTTAGTCTGCTTTTCCTCTTCCAGGGGCTCGAACTGGCAACTCTTGCGCCATGACCCCACCCCCTCCGTTTCTTTCGCTAGGCATCTTTCCTTTTTTCGATCGGATGACCTTGGCTCTTGTTCTTTTTTAACTATTTTCGAACACCGCTTCTGTTCCAGCTAGTTCTGAACCGCCAGGCAGTGGCGTGGTGCATTTGACGGGAGGCGCCGCAGGCTTGGCCGGGACCATCGTCTTGGGGCCCCGCAAGGGACGCTTCGTGAACCCCGAGGAGCGGGGACCTCGGGACTTCAAGGCCTAGGGACGCGCCCAGTGTTTTCGCAGCGAAGCGAGTGGGTTCCGGTCGAGATCGTGCGAGTGTCGGGCATATTGGCATCAATTGGCATCATATGGAGGCCATTGCTATAGGAAACTGAGCTGGTAAAGAGACGTCCGAAAGGCGATCAACCACATGCCTTTTCCTTGAGCCAAAGTTCAAATCGCCATGGTTTATGGCCGTGGATGCTATGCTCTCAAGTGAAGCTCAAAAGGTGTCATCTGCTGGATCACACTCCCCCCTGGCTGACTTTCAGCCAAATCAAATCTATTTTCAAAAGCTGTCGAACCTTTCAGCCGTCGAAAAACTCAAAGCCACCATCTGACTCCTCTGAGTCAGGGTCTCCAGCTGGCTGTCGCCGGACAGGGCCTTGGGTCATGATGCCCATCCAGTGAGGTCGCTCTTCATCACCCACAGGATCTGCGGCCTGGCGGCCCCCTGCAGGGCTTGAAGTCAATCCATCAGCCTGAAGAGAGGTTTTTTAGTTTTTCTCGTTCGGCATCTCCCGGTGCCGCCATTGTGGCTATGCGAACCTTGAGCCCAATACACTGAAGGCTCAAAGCCCAAGCCATCACCATCGCTCCTCAGCAGCTCGTCTCGCCGATCGAAGCTGGCCAGCCGTCCAGCATATCCCAGCGTCAGCGGACTCTCAACTGCTCCTTGCCCCGAGCCAGGGCAGTTGAGCGTGAACTTGATGAGCTGGTAGTGTCTCCAGTGCCTCGCCTGGGTGTCCCGATCAATGCCGCTGGACTAGATGAGCTCCCCTGCGAAGTCAATGTCTCCTGGGTGGCACCACTGCCAGGTGCCTCCAGCTCCTTGAAGGGTAACGAACGGCTGCTGCCTGCTGTCCCATTGGATTGGCGAGCAGATGCCACCTCGGTCATACTTGGGCTCGAAGTCCACGTTGCCAGCAACATAGGCCAAAAGATGCCGTCCCCAAACAAGCACCTTCCCTGCACAGCGGGTCACTAGCCTGCCCATGAGGGCAACCGGGTATGCAAGTCAACCCAAGTTCGGCACGAGAGCTAATGGCTGGGTTAAGCTCTGGTTCCTCCTCCACATTCAGCGGAAGTATGGCGGGCGATGCCTGACTTAGCACCACCACATCCTTCCTTCGGCCAATCTCAAACTTCTCCTTGCCCTCTTCAGTGACCCACTCCGGTTGTGAGCATGTCCACCTGGTCCTGACCGTGGTCCGATCCTGCAAGGGACAGTGTGTCTCCAATGACCACCCAGCAGTCCCACCGACCAAACCTGGCTAGTGCCGATGAGCAGGGCATCCTAAGCTATGGTCAGATGATCTCTTTTCAATCATCTTTTTGAGAGTTCTTTTCGACTGGAGGTCATCAGAGAGTCAGCCAGAGCATCAGGAGCTGCAATCATTGACCGAGACGATTCTCCACAGATTCTGCTCAGGTGTCCGGAGAAGCATGTAGTTGACCCCCCCACACGTCCATCTCAGCTTGGCCAGCTCCGCGTTGCGATGTAGCCCAGGCTGCACAGACATCATTGAGGCCGTAGATACCATGCAGCAGCAGAACGCCTCATCAACGCCCTGAGCATAGTCCCGTCGGCGCCGCCAGCATACAATGCAAATATTGCAAATGCTGATGGAATCTTCCCCTCCTCATGGACCTTGGTGAGATGATTTCCGCAGATGCAGATTCTCGCTCGAAGCCTGCCCAATGGGCTCTTCACAGTGGGCACCAAGAGGGCTGGCGCCATCTCCAGAGTGGGCAGCGCTCGTCCAGCTTGAGAAGTCTCCACCGACTCACGTTGAACATCTCCCAAGGCAGCCAATCGAAAGCGCTCGACCAGGAGTTGGCTCTCCATCAACTGCATCTCCAAGGCGCTCACTCCACATCCTTTTCAGCTCCGCATGGCAGCAGACCTCCTCCTCATGGATGCCTCTGCATCAAGGCTAGAGAGCCCAGTCCAACACAGACCTGCTGAAGTTGGAGCAGTGCAATGCAGCGCCTACACCATACATACATCCATGGAGATGTGAAAGATGGAAGCCAGCTCTGAGAGGCAAACGCCAAGCTGTACCAGGCAGGAGTTGGCGTTGCTTTACGATGCGCGTGAGCTCACCAAGGAAAGAAGGAGCCACATGATGGCAGCGTATCCAAACTTCATTGACTGGCTCGATACCTACAAGGTACAAAGCGTACAGTATGTGACACTTTGACTGGCAGCGCGCTCAGTGTGCACAAGCTGGGCGAACTGCCTGCGTTGGGGTGCCTGCTCTACACCCACGCGAGAAGCCTGCAGATGCTTCCTGTTATGTGGTGAAGCAGAATGCAATGGAGGAGCGGCTAGTTGAGCAAGAAGTCTGTGATTGCAGCGCCCATTCTGATGCTGCACAGGAGGCATAGGCAGCAAGAGATGGGTCTGAGCCAATGAGAATGGCAGCTTCAGCCCATGGATCTTTGGCAGCCATGCTGATGATGGTTGTCTGGCAAGATCAATGGCGGCTTGGACGTGAAGATTGGCAAGAAAATGGAACGGCTGAAAAGGCCATTCAGGCAGAACAGTTCACCAGGATTTCTACTTCGAAGGGCATGAGGTGTTTGTTCCATTGTGACACCTCCTGTTCAAAGCTTGGACAGCGGCCACGGCCCTATTAAATTCTGCGGCCTTGCAAGTCATGCAGTTTGCACAGAAGCTTGTGATGCTTCACCTACCCCGTGATGTATATAAAGCATCAAAGGGGTGCACACTTGATTACCTACATGCCACATGTTCATGCATACTGTAGCCATGTTTGGGCTTAGGAAACGGACCGCATTTTCTTGCAGACCTATTTCTCCATACTGTGTACGCGGTTTTTATCCCCTGTGAAACGTTGGCGGGGTGTTGGGAGACCTGAAGATTAAGCATGAGGCGAGTGAGTTGTGGGTTCAACCCATCGCATGGTGTGTATTTTGCGGTGTGAACAATTGAGACGCACATGCCCCAAGCCTTGCAGAGGAGTTTGACTGCCACAATCTTCCGTTGGTGGTGCTGGGAACTTTCGCGCTTTGGTTCGGCTGGTATGGCTTCAACCCAGGGTCCACCCTCACGATGAAGAGCGCAAGCGATGGTGCTTTGGCAGCACAGGTGGCGATGAACACGACTCTTGCTGCTGCCACAGGTGGAATCACCGTGTTTGTCCTTCGCTATTTCATCACGAAGAAGTACGATGTCGGTGGCTTGTGCAATGGTATCCTTGCAGGCTTGGTCTCCATCACAGCAGGCTGTGGAAGCATGGAATGTGGTTCCGCCTTCGCTACTGGATTGGTGGGAGGCATTGTCTACCAGCTTGCCTCCATGCTTCTCCAGAAACTGAAGATTGATGACCCTGTGGATGCCAGCCCTGTTCACGGCTTCTGTGGCATTTGGGGATGCCTGGCAGTGGCTTTCTTCGATTGGGGCAAGGGTTTTGATCATTACCATGCCTGGAGTGGATGGGGCTGCATGACGGATGCGAATGGTTGCAAGACCGGCATCAATGGTATTGGGCTTGGAGCGAACTGCATCATGGTCCTTGTTGTGCCTTGGTCGAGATGTCGGTCAGTTGCTGAAACGGACCTATTTTTTTTCCTGCCTCGCATGTCCATTCTTTTTTCGAACCGAACCCTTTTCAGCCCCCATCCTCGGACCCCACGGGACATCCAACTCTCGCTCAGATCATTGCCTGGTCGGGCACCATCGCGGCGATCACCTTTGCGGTCTTGAAGTGGTGGGGAGCTCTTCGTGTCGACGAAGAGACGGAAGACATGGGCATGGACGCCAAGTCTCACTCCCCACCTAAGGCATATGCTTTGCCGACGGCTGCCTAAGTCGTTCTTCACCCCGGGAGCCGGTCTGAAGACTGCAAGTCCAGGTCATCTTGGTAGGTAGGGGCAAAACTTGGCCAGTTCACTTGACATGTCCTTGTTTGTTCTCGGTCCACAGCCATCCATTGTGGCCACAGCCATCCGTTGGGGTCTTCATTTTTCGCCTTTAGCCCTTGTGGAGTGGAGCTTCCTAGGACAACGTCCGGCACGGGCGTAAGCGCCCTGGGCAGAGGCTTCGAGTCAAACCCCAGGAAGATGAACCTATAACTTTATTTCTCTGTTCTGTTTGGGCCACCATTGCCACCCTCAAGCGACCCAAAGGATTTCTACCTGACAATTTGTGAATGCTCAGGGAGGCTTTTTTGAGCACAACCGACGTTGATTCCGAGATTCCCTGGTCATCAAAGAAAGGTCAGGAAAGCTTGGATTTCAATTCATAGCACTGCACCTTGAAGAGAGACTGGACTGGACAGTTCATCGACGAATGAACGCAGAAAAGGGATGCTTGCAAGTCAAGAAGACACATGCTGAAGGAAACAAAACAAGTCTGGGGACCAAAGATCACGATCAATCTCCTTTGGCCTGTGCTTTCTTTGTCAACTCCAAATTGAGCCTTGTGTCCTCAGTCTGCAGCTCGGACTTTTTACCGATCGTCCAATCCAAAGTGCCGAGTGCGAACATGATGAAGCGCCGCTTGGACTGCGAAACAAAAACGACCAAAACAGCGACCGGGACGTCGCACGACGTCGTGAGTTCCAGCCACGAGTTTTTTGGGAAGGAGGAAGGGAGTAACAGACAGTGCAACTGCTTATGACCCCTTCTCTGTGTCGAGTCATTTTGAGCTATCCATAGCCGTCTTGATGCAAACTTGTGGTCGTCTTTCATGAGGCCTGGCCTCATCTAGAGCTGCTGCCCCACACCAGAGAAAAAAACAACAAAACCATTCCAGCAACTCACTGGCTGTTCTCCATGCATTCTGGCTGGGTGTATGAAATGGACCTTGGAAGCTTGTTCGTCGCTTTTACGACTGACGAACGCACCATGTTCTTGAGACGAATTCCTGCACCGTTGGACCCCAAAGAAGAACTTCGCTTCTCGCGCCGAGCTACACCGGTTTCGGCCTCCAAGCTCCGAAGCTCGGGCGGTTTCAGCCCGTCTCCAGGCATCGCAGCTCTATTCTTGGCGGATGCTCAGCTCAAGGGGCACGCGCGCTGGGCGGGGGTTTTAGAGCGATGGGGTGATGTGAGCTTGGCAGCCTGACCTGTTTGGAGAGAGTCTGACTGGGTCTGTAAGAAAGAAGTCGGAAAGAAAGGTGAGGTTTCCTGTATGCCCTGAAAGACTGTCCTTGTCGATACGATACTTGAAAGGGCTGTGAGCGGCAAAGGCAAGTCCGGGTTGCAAAGGCAAAACACTGAAACTTGCTTTACTTCAAGCTTTTACCCACCCAACCAGGTTGTTTGTCCCATTATGAACGTCTATGTGGGGGTTAAAGAACCTAGTCGGGTGAAGCATAGCTTTTAGGTTTTGATCACGCAGTGGCGTGGTTTGGTTGGGTGTTGTCATTATGCGCGTCATTGTTTGATATGTTCTGCCGTGTTTGGCCTGGCGTGTTTGGCCTGGCGTGTCATGTTTGTGATGTGACCGGTGGTGTCCGCCTAACCTTGGGATGTTTGGTGTTGTGTGTAACCCTTAGAATCATAGGGAGCCTTTTGGCTTGGCAAAGAACAAGCTGCCGGCCTTCGCAACTGTTCCGAGATCTGCAGATCTTTCAGTGTTTGTTGATCTGAGCTCTTGAACCTCAAGAGTACGATAGTCATAGTCCTTCTCTGAGGATCTTTGAGGATGTTTGGACCACCTTGAATACTCACTACCTGTTTTATCGATTTTGCTCAGGCCCTTTTTCACTTTGGCATTTGGGTGGTGGCGAAACCAACTTGTATGTTATTTTGCGTGCGTGCGGGCGTGCTGGCGGGCGTGGGTGGGTGGGAGTGTGTGTGTGTGGTCGCTTCTTTTCGATGATGCCAGCACTTTTTGTGATGCCTTGCAGAAGGGCGCACCATTCCCTTGTCAAACATCTCGTCGCCCAGTTCCCCAATCCTGTGAGAAGAAAAAACGGCCATTGGAAGACACCGTATCAGGTCGCAGCCGCGGAGACCTTTGAGGCCCGGCACGGACCCGTAACAGCGACGGGTCACCGGTGGTGGAACAGGTTGTTTTCATCGATTTTCCTTTCGTTGGTATATATCAGTGCTGAGCTAGATTCTAGATCAGCTTGATTATTGTAGACCCTTAAAACAACATCCGGATTGGTTAGGCCCAGGCTAGAGCAAGCTTTGCAGGGTATGTTGTCAGATCTTTCTCCAATGCCGCCGATAAATGTATGATGTACAGGAATGGAACTGAAATTCAGGTTCACTGTTGTGATACATGGCGCTGTATTGCGTATTGCAGCCTGCATGGCCTGCCTTGTTCACCTCCGTACAAAGTTTGTGTACTGCTTTGCAAAGAGTGGTCGATTTCTCGATGGCAAGGCCTCCACATGTTTTTGCAGTATTTTGCTCACATGTCTTGCGCATTTCACCTCCCTCCTTGAGCGAGGCCGAGCTCCAAGCACTACGAGTGGAAGTGGAGGAGCAGCAGGCCTTGATCAAGGACGAGCGGCCGATCGACTGGCAAATGTTATACACTCCCGAAAACTAACATGGAAGTCGAAAACATCCTGTTTGTAGAGGAAAATGGCCTTGCAAGAGGCCATTGTCCATGTTAGTTCCAGGGAGTGTATAATGTTGGGTTCGAGGTGATCACACGGCCGCAAGGTGATTTTTCCTTCATCATACCCACGGAATGGATACGTTTTATGCAGAGTGTTCTACTCGTGGATCGAAATGCCATTATGCGCCTACAGCTTGAGCTAGAGATGCCAGTCCAAAAATCAGCGAGGGGTTGCTGTTTCCGTGCCATGAAGTTGATGCGTTTTGAGGTAGGGAATAGTTTGACGAGTGTCTGGTTTGTAGAGGATCAGCAACTGCGCTTTGACCACCTGGAGTCCCTCAACTCCGGGAGACGCTTGCAAGTGACCGTCACTGACTTCAACACACAGGATGGGTCAAGATGTTGAGATAAGAGTTGTGTTGCGTCTTTCATTTTTAGTTCGGATTTTGCCGTTCGCTGTCCTGGTCATACTGTAACTTCGCATGCTTCCCCGTCAGATCGCGGCAGTGAAGAGTTCCATCAACAACCTGGGTGGTGCCCTTGATTCAGCTTGGCTGTGCCTCTGTGGAGCGTTGGTCATGTTCATGCATGCTGGCTTCGCGATGTTGGAGACTGGCTGCTGCCGGCGAAGAATGCTTCCAATGTCTTGATGAAGAACTTGGTCAATGTTTGCTGTGGAACATTGGGCTGGTGGAGTTTGGGGTGGGCATTTGCATATGGCGGTGCAGCTGAAAATGGCTTCATTGGCACCACAGGGTTCTTCGGCACTGGCTTCTACACTCAAGATTCAACAACCGGAATCATTACGCCTGTCACTTGTGATGAATCCAGCGATGGATGCCAGAGTACCATGCTGAGTTGGTTCTTTCAATGGGTGCCTTGTTGTGGAAACAAGACTCAAGACATTCAGGGAAACAAGTGTGGTGAGAGGGGTTTCCCCTAGTCTTTGTCGTAATAGCTACATATATATATATATATATGTAGAAAGTTCTGCAATTGTATATATAGGTAGTTTGTTACATTTTCATGTTATTTTTGGTTGGAAAGCT
>CAXIVM010001261.1:0-16615 GCA_964035705.1 Porites rus
GAAGCTCACCTTGCCCTGCAGCGCTCGTTTACTCCGTCCTGGCGTCTTGAGCAGGCGAAAAATCAGCAAAATTCAGTCTTAACAGGTTGGCACGATGCGTCGGCCATGTTTTTTTGCACTGAACAGAGCGGGACTGGGCGACTGGCGCCGTATTGTGACGTTGAGTGACGTATCAGCCGAGGGAAGGTTCAAGAATATGGCGGGATTGCGGGATTGTAAATAAAATATTGGCCGTGTTTGGAGCAAAGTTTGCGCCGCCTGGTGGTGGAAGGACATCATTAAGTCCGGAAACCCGCAAGTCAACAGCATCCCTCGAAGAACTGAGGGATGTTCTGAGCCTTGTAAAGCACAACAGCGCTGTTTGGGCGCTCGTAGTGAAGGTTGTGCATCAAGTTCAGATCGATCCAGGCGGCAAGTCTAAGGCAGGTTTCTTGTCGAGAACTATGTCAGCGTGAGTTTTGCGGCCTGCCCTTGCCTGCCGGCTTGACGTAGTTGCCGAGAAGCGACCTGCTTTTAGACTTATAATATTTTCTTGCTTTTGGGGGGCCGGGGTTTCCCTGTCGAAAAATATTGGGTGGCTCATGAATAATTCATGAGGTGACAAAAGGCCGTATTTCGGGGCTTGCCGTCAGCCGCTGCGTGACAGCAGGCCCGAGGCAAGTAGGACAGGAAGGAGAAAGCCTCGTTTGACCCGATTTTTGGGACTCGCTTGGCCCAGGAAAGCGTCGATTTAATTTGAGCGAGCTGGCCAACAAAGTGACCATCGATCTTGGGAAAACTAGAAGTGCAGGCAAGCGCGATCTTCTGTTGACTTAGAGGGTTGTTGTAGCGTTTGCGACGATGAAAGGATTGTAGAAGTCAAGTGGGACAGTGCTTTACTTAGAGCGAAGGGCGCTGACAGGGAAAAACCGGGCAAAGTGTAGCGGCCGCCATGTTTTTTTTTTTTTTTGGCCGTTCCGGAACCGGACTGGACTCTGGGCCGGATACATGGGATCGACGGCCAAAAGGCTGTCACAGAAGTAGTTTTCCCAACTAACCCTTGACCCTAACCGCAAGCAAACTTGACTCGAAGCTAACCCTATGACCGCGGGTTAGCCGCGGCTTGGTCGCGGGTCAGGGTCGCGGGATACGGGTTAGGGTTGCGGGATGAGCCTTAACTTTGCTGTTTTGGGGATTTTGGGCGCGCGATGCGGGTTAGGGTTAGGGGACGCGGGTTAGGGTCACGGGATCATCATTGTCTTTCGGGACGGGATGCGGGATACGGGTTTAGGGATGGGATTTCGCGGGATTTGTCCATTTTTCCACGTTTTTGTCATTTTTTGCTATTTTTGATGACGTTGGGCTCTCGGGGCGCGAGATCAGCGTGACATTGCAAAAATACGAGGAAATCACTGCAGTAACGATGCTAAATACGTGCGACCCGGTCAGAAAATTCAAAATTATACAAGGGTTTTGAGCTAACGTGGCTTTTTCGCCAGGGTTGATGTTAGGGTTAGGGTTTGGACTCGAGCGTGACCTTGCAAAAAATAATAAATACGAGGAAATCACTGCAGTAACGATGCTAAATACGTGCGACCCGGTCAGAAAATGCAAAATTATACAAGGGTCTTGAGCTAACGTGGCTTTTTCGCTAGGGTTGATGTTAGGGTTGGTACAGAAGGGTGGTTTTGATAAAACACCAACCAACCCTTCAAGGGTTTTCGGTGGAAATTTCAACCCTTGCCTAATTTCAACTAAAAACGTCGCAAAAGTGTGGGAATGATGCAAAAAACGTTAGAAAACAAGCTTTTCGGAAGCTCACCTTGCCCTGCAGCGCTCGTTTACTCCGTCCTGGCGTCTTGAGCAGGCGAAAAATCAGCAAAATTCAGTCTTAACAGGTTGGCACGATGCGTCGGCCATGTTTTTTTGCACTGAACAGAGCGGGACTGGGCGACTGGCGCCGTATTGTGACGTTGAGTGACGTATCAGCCGAGGGAAGGTTCAAGAATATGGCGGGATTGCGGGATTGTAAATAAAATATTGGCCGTGTTTGGAGCAAAGTTTGCGCCGCCTGGTGGTGGAAGGACATCATTAAGTCCGGAAACCCGCAAGTCAACAGCATCCCTCGAAGAACTGAGGGATGTTCTGAGCCTTGTAAAGCACAACAGCGCTGTTTGGGCGCTCGTAGTGAAGGTTGTGCATCAAGTTCAGATCGATCCAGGCGGCAAGTCTAAGGCAGGTTTCTTGTCGAGAACTATGTCAGCGTGAGTTTTGCGGCCTGCCCTTGCCTGCCGGCTTGACGTAGTTGCCGAGAAGCGACCTGCTTTTAGACTTATAATATTTTCTTGCTTTTGGGGGGCCGGGGTTTCCCTGTCGAAAAATATTGGGTGGCTCATGAATAATTCATGAGGTGACAAAAGGCCGTATTTCGGGGCTTGCCGTCAGCCGCTGCGTGACAGCAGGCCCGAGGCAAGTAGGACAGGAAGGAGAAAGCCTCGTTTGACCCGATTTTTGGGACTCGCTTGGCCCAGGAAAGCGTCGATTTAATTTGAGCGAGCTGGCCAACAAAGTGACCATCGATCTTGGGAAAACTAGAAGTGCAGGCACGCGCGATCTTCTGTTGACTTAGAGGGTTGTTGTAGCGTTTGCGACGATGAAAGGATTGTAGAAGTCAAGTGGGACAGTGCTTTACTTAGAGCGAAGGGCGCTGACAGGGAAAAACCGGGCAAAGTGTAGCGGCCGCCATGTTTTTTTTTTTTTTTGGCCGTTCCGGAACCGGACTGGACTCTGGGCCGGATACATGGGATCGACGGCCAAAAGGCTGTCACAGAAGTAGTTTTCCCAACTAACCCTTGACCCTAACCGCAAGCAAACTTGACTCGAAGCTAACCCTATGACCGCGGGTTAGCCGCGGCTTGGTCGCGGGTCAGGGTCGCGGGATACGGGTTAGGGTTGCGGGATGAGCCTTAACTTTGCTGTTTTGGGGATTTTGGGCGCGCGATGCGGGTTAGGGTTAGGGGACGCGGGTTAGGGTCACGGGATCATCATTGTCTTTCGGGACGGGATGCGGGATACGGGTTTAGGGATGGGATTTCGCGGGATTTGTCCATTTTTCCACGTTTTTGTCATTTTTTGCTATTTTTGATGACGTTGGGCTCTCGGGGCGCGAGATCAGCGTGACATTGCAAAAATACGAGGAAATCACTGCAGTAACGATGCTAAATACGTGCGACCCGGTCAGAAAATTCAAAATTATACAAGGGTTTTGAGCTAACGTGGCTTTTTCGCCAGGGTTGATGTTAGGGTTAGGGTTTGGACTCGAGCGTGACCTTGCAAAAAATAATAAATACGAGGAAATCACTGCAGTAACGATGCTAAATACGTGCGACCCGGTCAGAAAATGCAAAATTATACAAGGGTCTTGAGCTAACGTGGCTTTTTCGCTAGGGTTGATGTTAGGGTTGGTACAGAAGGGTGGTTTTGATAAAACACCAACCAACCCTTCAAGGGTTTTCGGTGGAAATTTCAACCCTTGCCTAATTTCAACTAAAAACGTCGCAAAAGTGTGGGAATGATGCAAAAAACGTTAGAAAACAAGCTTTTCGGAAGCTCACCTTGCCCTGCAGCGCTCGTTTACTCCGTCCTGGCGTCTTGAGCAGGCGAAAAATCAGCAAAATTCAGTCTTAACAGGTTGGCACGATGCGTCGGCCATGTTTTTTTGCACTGAACAGAGCGGGACTGGGCGACTGGCGCCGTATTGTGACGTTGAGTGACGTATCAGCCGAGGGAAGGTTCAAGAATATGGCGGGATTGCGGGATTGTAAATAAAATATTGGCCGTGTTT
This sequence comes from Porites rus, assembly GCA_964035705.1. Taxonomy (NCBI): domain Eukaryota; kingdom Metazoa; phylum Cnidaria; class Anthozoa; order Scleractinia; family Poritidae; genus Porites; species Porites rus. The sequence continues at coordinate 3,824 of CAXIVM010001261.1, forward strand.
GGAGCAAAGTTTGCGCCGCCTGGTGGTGGAAGGACATCATTAAGTCCGGAAACCCGCAAGTCAACAGCATCCCTCGAAGAACTGAGGGATGTTCTGAGCCTTGTAAAGCACAACAGCGCTGTTTGGGCGCTCGTAGTGAAGGTTGTGCATCAAGTTCAGATCGATCCAGGCGGCAAGTCTAAGGCAGGTTTCTTGTCGAGAACTATGTCAGCGTGAGTTTTGCGGCCTGCCCTTGCCTGCCGGCTTGACGTAGTTGCCGAGAAGCGACCTGCTTTTAGACTTATAATATTTTCTTGCTTTTGGGGGGCCGGGGTTTCCCTGTCGAAAAATATTGGGTGGCTCATGAATAATTCATGAGGTGACAAAAGGCCGTATTTCGGGGCTTGCCGTCAGCCGCTGCGTGACAGCAGGCCCGAGGCAAGTAGGACAGGAAGGAGAAAGCCTCGTTTGACCCGATTTTTGGGACTCGCTTGGCCCAGGAAAGCGTCGATTTAATTTGAGCGAGCTGGCCAACAAAGTGACCATCGATCTTGGGAAAACTAGAAGTGCAGGCACGCGCGATCTTCTGTTGACTTAGAGGGTTGTTGTAGCGTTTGCGACGATGAAAGGATTGTAGAAGTCAAGTGGGACAGTGCTTTACTTAGAGCGAAGGGCGCTGACAGGGAAAAACCGGGCAAAGTGTAGCGGCCGCCATGTTTTTTTTTTTTTTTGGCCGTTCCGGAACCGGACTGGACTCTGGGCCGGATACATGGGATCGACGGCCAAAAGGCTGTCACAGAAGTAGTTTTCCCAACTAACCCTTGACCCTAACCGCAAGCAAACTTGACTCGAAGCTAACCCTATGACCGCGGGTTAGCCGCGGCTTGGTCGCGGGTCAGGGTCGCGGGATACGGGTTAGGGTTGCGGGATGAGCCTTAACTTTGCTGTTTTGGGGATTTTGGGCGCGCGATGCGGGTTAGGGTTAGGGGACGCGGGTTAGGGTCACGGGATCATCATTGTCTTTCGGGACGGGATGCGGGATACGGGTTTAGGGATGGGATTTCGCGGGATTTGTCCATTTTTCCACGTTTTTGTCATTTTTTGCTATTTTTGATGACGTTGGGCTCTCGGGGCGCGAGATCAGCGTGACATTGCAAAAATACGAGGAAATCACTGCAGTAACGATGCTAAATACGTGCGACCCGGTCAGAAAATTCAAAATTATACAAGGGTTTTGAGCTAACGTGGCTTTTTCGCCAGGGTTGATGTTAGGGTTAGGGTTTGGACTCGAGCGTGACCTTGCAAAAAATAATAAATACGAGGAAATCACTGCAGTAACGATGCTAAATACGTGCGACCCGGTCAGAAAATGCAAAATTATACAAGGGTCTTGAGCTAACGTGGCTTTTTCGCTAGGGTTGATGTTAGGGTTGGTACAGAAGGGTGGTTTTGATAAAACACCAACCAACCCTTCAAGGGTTTTCGGTGGAAATTTCAACCCTTGCCTAATTTCAACTAAAAACGTCGCAAAAGTGTGGGAATGATGCAAAAAACGTTAGAAAACAAGCTTTTCGGAAGCTCACCTTGCCCTGCAGCGCTCGTTTACTCCGTCCTGGCGTCTTGAGCAGGCGAAAAATCAGCAAAATTCAGTCTTAACAGGTTGGCACGATGCGTCGGCCATGTTTTTTTGCACTGAACAGAGCGGGACTGGGCGACTGGCGCCGTATTGTGACGTTGAGTGACGTATCAGCCGAGGGAAGGTTCAAGAATATGGCGGGATTGCGGGATTGTAAATAAAATATTGGCCGTGTTTGGAGCAAAGTTTGCGCCGCCTGGTGGTGGAAGGACATCATTAAGTCCGGAAACCCGCAAGTCAACAGCATCCCTCGAAGAACTGAGGGATGTTCTGAGCCTTGTAAAGCACAACAGCGCTGTTTGGGCGCTCGTAGTGAAGGTTGTGCATCAAGTTCAGATCGATCCAGGCGGCAAGTCTAAGGCAGGTTTCTTGTCGAGAACTATGTCAGCGTGAGTTTTGCGGCCTGCCCTTGCCTGCCGGCTTGACGTAGTTGCCGAGAAGCGACCTGCTTTTAGACTTATAATATTTTCTTGCTTTTGGGGGGCCGGGGTTTCCCTGTCGAAAAATATTGGGTGGCTCATGAATAATTCATGAGGTGACAAAAGGCCGTATTTCGGGGCTTGCCGTCAGCCGCTGCGTGACAGCAGGCCCGAGGCAAGTAGGACAGGAAGGAGAAAGCCTCGTTTGACCCGATTTTTGGGACTCGCTTGGCCCAGGAAAGCGTCGATTTAATTTGAGCGAGCTGGCCAACAAAGTGACCATCGATCTTGGGAAAACTAGAAGTGCAGGCACGCGCGATCTTCTGTTGACTTAGAGGGTTGTTGTAGCGTTTGCGACGATGAAAGGATTGTAGAAGTCAAGTGGGACAGTGCTTTACTTAGAGCGAAGGGCGCTGACAGGGAAAAACCGGGCAAAGTGTAGCGGCCGCCATGTTTTTTTTTTTTTTTGGCCGTTCCGGAACCGGACTGGACTCTGGGCCGGATACATGGGATCGACGGCCAAAAGGCTGTCACAGAAGTAGTTTTCCCAACTAACCCTTGACCCTAACCGCAAGCAAACTTGACTCGAAGCTAACCCTATGACCGCGGGTTAGCCGCGGCTTGGTCGCGGGTCAGGGTCGCGGGATACGGGTTAGGGTTGCGGGATGAGCCTTAACTTTGCTGTTTTGGGGATTTTGGGCGCGCGATGCGGGTTAGGGTTAGGGGACGCGGGTTAGGGTCACGGGATCATCATTGTCTTTCGGGACGGGATGCGGGATACGGGTTTAGGGATGGGATTTCGCGGGATTTGTCCATTTTTCCACGTTTTTGTCATTTTTTGCTATTTTTGATGACGTTGGGCTCTCGAGGCGCGAGATCAGCGTGACATTGCAAAAATACGAGGAAATCACTGCAGTAACGATGCTAAATACGTGCGACCCGGTCAGAAAATTCAAAATTATACAAGGGTTTTGAGCTAACGTGGCTTTTTCGCCAGGGTTGATGTTAGGGTTAGGGTTTGGACTCGAGCGTGACCTTGCAAAAAATAATAAATACGAGGAAATCACTGCAGTAACGATGCTAAATACGTGCGACCCGGTCAGAAAATGCAAAATTATACAAGGGTCTTGAGCTAACGTGGCTTTTTCGCTAGGGTTGATGTTAGGGTTGGTACAGAAGGGTGGTTTTGATAAAACACCAACCAACCCTTCAAGGGTTTTCGGTGGAAATTTCAACCCTTGCCTAATTTCAACTAAAAACGTCGCAAAAGTGTGGGAATGATGCAAAAAACGTTAGAAAACAAGCTTTTCGGAAGCTCACCTTGCCCTGCAGCGCTCGTTTACTCCGTCCTGGCGTCTTGAGCAGGCGAAAAATCAGCAAAATTCAGTCTTAACAGGTTGGCACGATGCGTCGGCCATGTTTTTTTGCACTGAACAGAGCGGGACTGGGCGACTGGCGCCGTATTGTGACGTTGAGTGACGTATCAGCCGAGGGAAGGTTCAAGAATATGGCGGGATTGCGGGATTGTAAATAAAATATTGGCCGTGTTTGGAGCAAAGTTTGCGCCGCCTGGTGGTGGAAGGACATCATTAAGTCCGGAAACCCGCAAGTCAACAGCATCCCTCGAAGAACTGAGGGATGTTCTGAGCCTTGTAAAGCACAACAGCGCTGTTTGGGCGCTCGTAGTGAAGGTTGTGCATCAAGTTCAGATCGATCCAGGCGGCAAGTCTAAGGCAGGTTTCTTGTCGAGAACTATGTCAGCGTGAGTTTTGCGGCCTGCCCTTGCCTGCCGGCTTGACGTAGTTGCCGAGAAGCGACCTGCTTTTAGACTTATAATATTTTCTTGCTTTTGGGGGGCCGGGGTTTCCCTGTCGAAAAATATTGGGTGGCTCATGAATAATTCATGAGGTGACAAAAGGCCGTATTTCGGGGCTTGCCGTCAGCCGCTGCGTGACAGCAGGCCCGAGGCAAGTAGGACAGGAAGGAGAAAGCCTCGTTTGACCCGATTTTTGGGACTCGCTTGGCCCAGGAAAGCGTCGATTTAATTTGAGCGAGCTGGCCAACAAAGTGACCATCGATCTTGGGAAAACTAGAAGTGCAGGCACGCGCGATCTTCTGTTGACTTAGAGGGTTGTTGTAGCGTTTGCGACGATGAAAGGATTGTAGAAGTCAAGTGGGACAGTGCTTTACTTAGAGCGAAGGGCGCTGACAGGGAAAAACCGGGCAAAGTGTAGCGGCCGCCATGTTTTTTTTTTTTTTTGGCCGTTCCGGAACCGGACTGGACTCTGGGCCGGATACATGGGATCGACGGCCAAAAGGCTGTCACAGAAGTAGTTTTCCCAACTAACCCTTGACCCTAACCGCAAGCAAACTTGACTCGAAGCTAACCCTATGACCGCGGGTTAGCCGCGGCTTGGTCGCGGGTCAGGGTCGCGGGATACGGGTTAGGGTTGCGGGATGAGCCTTAACTTTGCTGTTTTGGGGATTTTGGGCGCGCGATGCGGGTTAGGGTTAGGGGACGCGGGTTAGGGTCACGGGATCATCATTGTCTTTCGGGACGGGATGCGGGATACGGGTTTAGGGATGGGATTTCGCGGGATTTGTCCATTTTTCCACGTTTTTGTCATTTTTTGCTATTTTTGATGACGTTGGGCTCTCGGGGCGCGAGATCAGCGTGACATTGCAAAAATACGAGGAAATCACTGCAGTAACGATGCTAAATACGTGCGACCCGGTCAGAAAATTCAAAATTATACAAGGGTTTTGAGCTAACGTGGCTTTTTCGCCAGGGTTGATGTTAGGGTTAGGGTTTGGACTCGAGCGTGACCTTGCAAAAAATAATAAATACGAGGAAATCACTGCAGTAACGATGCTAAATACGTGCGACCCGGTCAGAAAATGCAAAATTATACAAGGGTCTTGAGCTAACGTGGCTTTTTCGCTAGGGTTGATGTTAGGGTTGGTACAGAAGGGTGGTTTTGATAAAACACCAACCAACCCTTCAAGGGTTTTCGGTGGAAATTTCAACCCTTGCCTAATTTCAACTAAAAACGTCGCAAAAGTGTGGGAATGATGCAAAAAACGTTAGAAAACAAGCTTTTCGGAAGCTCACCTTGCCCTGCAGCGCTCGTTTACTCCGTCCTGGCGTCTTGAGCAGGCGAAAAATCAGCAAAATTCAGTCTTAACAGGTTGGCACGATGCGTCGGCCATGTTTTTTTGCACTGAACAGAGCGGGACTGGGCGACTGGCGCCGTATTGTGACGTTGAGTGACGTATCAGCCGAGGGAAGGTTCAAGAATATGGCGGGATTGCGGGATTGTAAATAAAATATTGGCCGTGTTTGGAGCAAAGTTTGCGCCGCCTGGTGGTGGAAGGACATCATTAAGTCCGGAAACCCGCAAGTCAACAGCATCCCTCGAAGAACTGAGGGATGTTCTGAGCCTTGTAAAGCACAACAGCGCTGTTTGGGCGCTCGTAGTGAAGGTTGTGCATCAAGTTCAGATCGATCCAGGCGGCAAGTCTAAGGCAGGTTTCTTGTCGAGAACTATGTCAGCGTGAGTTTTGCGGCCTGCCCTTGCCTGCCGGCTTGACGTAGTTGCCGAGAAGCGACCTGCTTTTAGACTTATAATATTTTCTTGCTTTTGGGGGGCCGGGGTTTCCCTGTCGAAAAATATTGGGTGGCTCATGAATAATTCATGAGGTGACAAAAGGCCGTATTTCGGGGCTTGCCGTCAGCCGCTGCGTGACAGCAGGCCCGAGGCAAGTAGGACAGGAAGGAGAAAGCCTCGTTTGACCCGATTTTTGGGACTCGCTTGGCCCAGGAAAGCGTCGATTTAATTTGAGCGAGCTGGCCAACAAAGTGACCATCGATCTTGGGAAAACTAGAAGTGCAGGCACGCGCGATCTTCTGTTGACTTAGAGGGTTGTTGTAGCGTTTGCGACGATGAAAGGATTGTAGAAGTCAAGTGGGACAGTGCTTTACTTAGAGCGAAGGGCGCTGACAGGGAAAAACCGGGCAAAGTGTAGCGGCCGCCATGTTTTTTTTTTTTTTTGGCCGTTCCGGAACCGGACTGGACTCTGGGCCGGATACATGGGATCGACGGCCAAAAGGCTGTCACAGAAGTAGTTTTCCCAACTAACCCTTGACCCTAACCGCAAGCAAACTTGACTCGAAGCTAACCCTATGACCGCGGGTTAGCCGCGGCTTGGTCGCGGGTCAGGGTCGCGGGATACGGGTTAGGGTTGCGGGATGAGCCTTAACTTTGCTGTTTTGGGGATTTTGGGCGCGCGATGCGGGTTAGGGTTAGGGGACGCGGGTTAGGGTCACGGGATCATCATTGTCTTTCGGGACGGGATGCGGGATACGGGTTTAGGGATGGGATTTCGCGGGATTTGTCCATTTTTCCACGTTTTTGTCATTTTTTGCTATTTTTGATGACGTTGGGCTCTCGGGGCGCGAGATCAGCGTGACATTGCAAAAATACGAGGAAATCACTGCAGTAACGATGCTAAATACGTGCGACCCGGTCAGAAAATTCAAAATTATACAAGGGTTTTGAGCTAACGTGGCTTTTTCGCCAGGGTTGATGTTAGGGTTAGGGTTTGGACTCGAGCGTGACCTTGCAAAAAATAATAAATACGAGGAAATCACTGCAGTAACGATGCTAAATACGTGCGACCCGGTCAGAAAATGCAAAATTATACAAGGGTCTTGAGCTAACGTGGCTTTTTCGCTAGGGTTGATGTTAGGGTTGGTACAGAAGGGTGGTTTTGATAAAACACCAACCAACCCTTCAAGGGTTTTCGGTGGAAATTTCAACCCTTGCCTAATTTCAACTAAAAACGTCGCAAAAGTGTGGGAATGATGCAAAAAACGTTAGAAAACAAGCTTTTCGGAAGCTCACCTTGCCCTGCAGCGCTCGTTTACTCCGTCCTGGCGTCTTGAGCAGGCGAAAAATCAGCAAAATTCAGTCTTAACAGGTTGGCACGATGCGTCGGCCATGTTTTTTTGCACTGAACAGAGCGGGACTGGGCGACTGGCGCCGTATTGTGACGTTGAGTGACGTATCAGCCGAGGGAAGGTTCAAGAATATGGCGGGATTGCGGGATTGTAAATAAAATATTGGCCGTGTTTGGAGCAAAGTTTGCGCCGCCTGGTGGTGGAAGGACATCATTAAGTCCGGAAACCCGCAAGTCAACAGCATCCCTCGAAGAACTGAGGGATGTTCTGAGCCTTGTAAAGCACAACAGCGCTGTTTGGGCGCTCGTAGTGAAGGTTGTGCATCAAGTTCAGATCGATCCAGGCGGCAAGTCTAAGGCAGGTTTCTTGTCGAGAACTATGTCAGCGTGAGTTTTGCGGCCTGCCCTTGCCTGCCGGCTTGACGTAGTTGCCGAGAAGCGACCTGCTTTTAGACTTATAATATTTTCTTGCTTTTGGGGGGCCGGGGTTTCCCTGTCGAAAAATATTGGGTGGCTCATGAATAATTCATGAGGTGACAAAAGGCCGTATTTCGGGGCTTGCCGTCAGCCGCTGCGTGACAGCAGGCCCGAGGCAAGTAGGACAGGAAGGAGAAAGCCTCGTTTGACCCGATTTTTGGGACTCGCTTGGCCCAGGAAAGCGTCGATTTAATTTGAGCGAGCTGGCCAACAAAGTGACCATCGATCTTGGGAAAACTAGAAGTGCAGGCACGCGCGATCTTCTGTTGACTTAGAGGGTTGTTGTAGCGTTTGCGACGATGAAAGGATTGTAGAAGTCAAGTGGGACAGTGCTTTACTTAGAGCGAAGGGCGCTGACAGGGAAAAACCGGGCAAAGTGTAGCGGCCGCCATGTTTTTTTTTTTTTTTGGCCGTTCCGGAACCGGACTGGACTCTGGGCCGGATACATGGGATCGACGGCCAAAAGGCTGTCACAGAAGTAGTTTTCCCAACTAACCCTTGACCCTAACCGCAAGCAAACTTGACTCGAAGCTAACCCTATGACCGCGGGTTAGCCGCGGCTTGGTCGCGGGTCAGGGTCGCGGGATACGGGTTAGGGTTGCGGGATGAGCCTTAACTTTGCTGTTTTGGGGATTTTGGGCGCGCGATGCGGGTTAGGGTTAGGGGACGCGGGTTAGGGTCACGGGATCATCATTGTCTTTCGGGACGGGATGCGGGATACGGGTTTAGGGATGGGATTTCGCGGGATTTGTCCATTTTTCCACGTTTTTGTCATTTTTTGCTATTTTTGATGACGTTGGGCTCTCGGGGCGCGAGATCAGCGTGACATTGCAAAAATACGAGGAAATCACTGCAGTAACGATGCTAAATACGTGCGACCCGGTCAGAAAATTCAAAATTATACAAGGGTTTTGAGCTAACGTGGCTTTTTCGCCAGGGTTGATGTTAGGGTTAGGGTTTGGACTCGAGCGTGACCTTGCAAAAAATAATAAATACGAGGAAATCACTGCAGTAACGATGCTAAATACGTGCGACCCGGTCAGAAAATGCAAAATTATACAAGGGTCTTGAGCTAACGTGGCTTTTTCGCTAGGGTTGATGTTAGGGTTGGTACAGAAGGGTGGTTTTGATAAAACACCAACCAACCCTTCAAGGGTTTTCGGTGGAAATTTCAACCCTTGCCTAATTTCAACTAAAAACGTCGCAAAAGTGTGGGAATGATGCAAAAAACGTTAGAAAACAAGCTTTTCGGAAGCTCACCTTGCCCTGCAGCGCTCGTTTACTCCGTCCTGGCGTCTTGAGCAGGCGAAAAATCAGCAAAATTCAGTCTTAACAGGTTGGCACGATGCGTCGGCCATGTTTTTTTGCACTGAACAGAGCGGGACTGGGCGACTGGCGCCGTATTGTGACGTTGAGTGACGTATCAGCCGAGGGAAGGTTCAAGAATATGGCGGGATTGCGGGATTGTAAATAAAATATTGGCCGTGTTTGGAGCAAAGTTTGCGCCGCCTGGTGGTGGAAGGACATCATTAAGTCCGGAAACCCGCAAGTCAACAGCATCCCTCGAAGAACTGAGGGATGTTCTGAGCCTTGTAAAGCACAACAGCGCTGTTTGGGCGCTCGTAGTGAAGGTTGTGCATCAAGTTCAGATCGATCCAGGCGGCAAGTCTAAGGCAGGTTTCTTGTCGAGAACTATGTCAGCGTGAGTTTTGCGGCCTGCCCTTGCCTGCCGGCTTGACGTAGTTGCCGAGAAGCGACCTGCTTTTAGACTTATAATATTTTCTTGCTTTTGGGGGGCCGGGGTTTCCCTGTCGAAAAATATTGGGTGGCTCATGAATAATTCATGAGGTGACAAAAGGCCGTATTTCGGGGCTTGCCGTCAGCCGCTGCGTGACAGCAGGCCCGAGGCAAGTAGGACAGGAAGGAGAAAGCCTCGTTTGACCCGATTTTTGGGACTCGCTTGGCCCAGGAAAGCGTCGATTTAATTTGAGCGAGCTGGCCAACAAAGTGACCATCGATCTTGGGAAAACTAGAAGTGCAGGCACGCGCGATCTTCTGTTGACTTAGAGGGTTGTTGTAGCGTTTGCGACGATGAAAGGATTGTAGAAGTCAAGTGGGACAGTGCTTTACTTAGAGCGAAGGGCGCTGACAGGGAAAAACCGGGCAAAGTGTAGCGGCCGCCATGTTTTTTTTTTTTTTTTGGCCGTTCCGGAACCGGACTGGACTCTGGGCCGGATACATGGGATCGACGGCCAAAAGGCTGTCACAGAAGTAGTTTTCCCAACTAACCCTTGACCCTAACCGCAAGCAAACTTGACTCGAAGCTAACCCTATGACCGCGGGTTAGCCGCGGCTTGGTCGCGGGTCAGGGTCGCGGGATACGGGTTAGGGTTGCGGGATGAGCCTTAACTTTGCTGTTTTGGGGATTTTGGGCGCGCGATGCGGGTTAGGGTTAGGGGACGCGGGTTAGGGTCACGGGATCATCATTGTCTTTCGGGACGGGATGCGGGATACGGGTTTAGGGATGGGATTTCGCGGGATTTGTCCATTTTTCCACGTTTTTGTCATTTTTTGCTATTTTTGATGACGTTGGGCTCTCGGGGCGCGAGATCAGCGTGACATTGCAAAAATACGAGGAAATCACTGCAGTAACGATGCTAAATACGTGCGACCCGGTCAGAAAATTCAAAATTATACAAGGGTTTTGAGCTAACGTGGCTTTTTCGCCAGGGTTGATGTTAGGGTTAGGGTTTGGACTCGAGCGTGACCTTGCAAAAAATAATAAATACGAGGAAATCACTGCAGTAACGATGCTAAATACGTGCGACCCGGTCAGAAAATGCAAAATTATACAAGGGTCTTGAGCTAACGTGGCTTTTTCGCTAGGGTTGATGTTAGGGTTGGTACAGAAGGGTGGTTTTGATAAAACACCAACCAACCCTTCAAGGGTTTTCGGTGGAAATTTCAACCCTTGCCTAATTTCAACTAAAAACGTCGCAAAAGTGTGGGAATGATGCAAAAAACGTTAGAAAACAAGCTTTTCGGAAGCTCACCTTGCCCTGCAGCGCTCGTTTACTCCGTCCTGGCGTCTTGAGCAGGCGAAAAATCAGCAAAATTCAGTCTTAACAGGTTGGCACGATGCGTCGGCCATGTTTTTTTGCACTGAACAGAGCGGGACTGGGCGACTGGCGCCGTATTGTGACGTTGAGTGACGTATCAGCCGAGGGAAGGTTCAAGAATATGGCGGGATTGCGGGATTGTAAATAAAATATTGGCCGTGTTTGGAGCAAAGTTTGCGCCGCCTGGTGGTGGAAGGACATCATTAAGTCCGGAAACCCGCAAGTCAACAGCATCCCTCGAAGAACTGAGGGATGTTCTGAGCCTTGTAAAGCACAACAGCGCTGTTTGGGCGCTCGTAGTGAAGGTTGTGCATCAAGTTCAGATCGATCCAGGCGGCAAGTCTAAGGCAGGTTTCTTGTCGAGAACTATGTCAGCGTGAGTTTTGCGGCCTGCCCTTGCCTGCCGGCTTGACGTAGTTGCCGAGAAGCGACCTGCTTTTAGACTTATAATATTTTCTTGCTTTTGGGGGGCCGGGGTTTCCCTGTCGAAAAATATTGGGTGGCTCATGAATAATTCATGAGGTGACAAAAGGCCGTATTTCGGGGCTTGCCGTCAGCCGCTGCGTGACAGCAGGCCCGAGGCAAGTAGGACAGGAAGGAGAAAGCCTCGTTTGACCCGATTTTTGGGACTCGCTTGGCCCAGGAAAGCGTCGATTTAATTTGAGCGAGCTGGCCAACAAAGTGACCATCGATCTTGGGAAAACTAGAAGTGCAGGCACGCGCGATCTTCTGTTGACTTAGAGGGTTGTTGTAGCGTTTGCGACGATGAAAGGATTGTAGAAGTCAAGTGGGACAGTGCTTTACTTAGAGCGAAGGGCGCTGACAGGGAAAAACCGGGCAAAGTGTAGCGGCCGCCATGTTTTTTTTTTTTTTTGGCCGTTCCGGAACCGGACTGGACTCTGGGCCGGATACATGGGATCGACGGCCAAAAGGCTGTCACAGAAGTAGTTTTCCCAACTAACCCTTGACCCTAACCGCAAGCAAACTTGACTCGAAGCTAACCCTATGACCGCGGGTTAGCCGCGGCTTGGTCGCGGGTCAGGGTCGCGGGATACGGGTTAGGGTTGCGGGATGAGCCTTAACTTTGCTGTTTTGGGGATTTTGGGCGCGCGATGCGGGTTAGGGTTAGGGGACGCGGGTTAGGGTCACGGGATCATCATTGTCTTTCGGGACGGGATGCGGGATACGGGTTTAGGGATGGGATTTCGCGGGATTTGTCCATTTTTCCACGTTTTTGTCATTTTTTGCTATTTTTGATGACGTTGGGCTCTCGGGGCGCGAGATCAGCGTGACATTGCAAAAATACGAGGAAATCACTGCAGTAACGATGCTAAATACGTGCGACCCGGTCAGAAAATTCAAAATTATACAAGGGTTTTGAGCTAACGTGGCTTTTTCGCCAGGGTTGATGTTAGGGTTAGGGTTTGGACTCGAGCGTGACCTTGCAAAAAATAATAAATACGAGGAAATCACTGCAGTAACGATGCTAAATACGTGCGACCCGGTCAGAAAATGCAAAATTATACAAGGGTCTTGAGCTAACGTGGCTTTTTCGCTAGGGTTGATGTTAGGGTTGGTACAGAAGGGTGGTTTTGATAAAACACCAACCAACCCTTCAAGGGTTTTCGGTGGAAATTTCAACCCTTGCCTAATTTCAACTAAAAACGTCGCAAAAGTGTGGGAATGATGCAAAAAACGTTAGAAAACAAGCTTTTCGGAAGCTCACCTTGCCCTGCAGCGCTCGTTTACTCCGTCCTGGCGTCTTGAGCAGGCGAAAAATCAGCAAAATTCAGTCTTAACAGGTTGGCACGATGCGTCGGCCATGTTTTTTTGCACTGAACAGAGCGGGACTGGGCGACTGGCGCCGTATTGTGACGTTGAGTGACGTATCAGCCGAGGGAAGGTTCAAGAATATGGCGGGATTGCGGGATTGTAAATAAAATATTGGCCGTGTTTGGAGCAAAGTTTGCGCCGCCTGGTGGTGGAAGGACATCATTAAGTCCGGAAACCCGCAAGTCAACAGCATCCCTCGAAGAACTGAGGGATGTTCTGAGCCTTGTAAAGCACAACAGCGCTGTTTGGGCGCTCGTAGTGAAGGTTGTGCATCAAGTTCAGATCGATCCAGGCGGCAAGTCTAAGGCAGGTTTCTTGTCGAGAACTATGTCAGCGTGAGTTTTGCGGCCTGCCCTTGCCTGCCGGCTTG